>CAKAOI010026519.1:0-11042 GCA_916701655.1 Sebastiscus albofasciatus
ATATATCATATATGTATATATGTGTATATATATATGTATATGTGTGTGTATATATGTGTATATATATATTTATATATATATATATTCATATATATATATATATATTTATTTTAAAGTGGCCATTCTCTTTATAGTATTTAGCTGTTTATGTAATTCTACTGAAGTTTAATTTTGAAAGCAGGACCTTTACATGTAATGTAGTCTTTTTAAATGTTGGTATTGCTACTTTTACTTCAGTAAAAGATGTGAATACTTCTCACCTATACAAACAAACATCCACCTCTCCTTAATCTGATCAGAGACCTTTTACTGGATGAGGGAGCCAATGGCGCCATCTAGTCTGAGAACCTGAACTGCCTGGTTGATCCGGTCTTCGTCAGCCAACCAGGAAAGAGGGCTTGCCGTGATCTGGACTGAGGCGGATGAGACCAGAAACCTTTGTTCTGTCTCTCCTCCCGAAACGAGATTTAAAAACAAGAGCCTGTCCATGCGTCCTGCAAAAACTGCGCTTCCGTTTCTGTGGGTTGGCGATCGCTGATGGATGTTTTACTAATCAGATTAGCAGAATTGATTCATTAGGCTTTCTAATATTTTTCCTGATCGCTACAACCCTGAGGGGAGGGAGACATCTGCTCGGTTTTTTCTCTCTCTCTCAGCTGCTAAATGGAAATAAAACGTGGAACTGAAAGTGGAAACAGTCGAGGTGCGTGCAATGAAAAAATCAGGTTTCATAACAATCCCTGATCTCTGTTAGTTTACAGTGACCTTTAATGCACTGCTCATATCCTGTGTGTAATATCCCTGCAGGAACAACTTGATCCACAATGTAGCATCTCAAGTGCTGACTCCATCATTGGTTGTTTGCATTTACTATTGATCCTGCAGCTTCCTATATCAAACATTCAAAAGGCTGCTTTGCTTGTGCAGCAATCAACAAGATGTGACTTTGTTTTGAGTTTGATGGATACTGTTGTCATTGCACCTGAGAGCAACACACTGTCATGTCTTTATTACAGCAGGCACTTTGCCACTATAAATCAAAGCCCATGTCTAAATAGTGTGCTCCTGGCCAGCATGGTTAAGTGTCAGTTGGATGTTGTTGACACTGATTGCTTGTTGTACTATATGTACTGTAAGTAAGTAAACTGCCACTGCTGTTTGGCACTTTCTGTCTGAAGTGGATCATTTTTCCTTGTCTAAACAACAAAATTCAGTTTAGTGGATTGAAAAACTATACCAGGCAGACTGTGGTCCAGCAGGTTATTTTGCAGATATTATTAATCGAGAATAATAATCATAGCAAAAATCTGAAAAATCCATTACTGCACGTAGGGTTGCACAATTTGGGGAGAAAAAAAATCGAATTATTCTGACTGATATTGCAATTGCGATATGATTTGTGATATAAGAGGGTATGATGATTTTTACGTCATTATTCTCATTTTCACTGAAAGACATTAAAATGATTATGGTGTGATTGTTTTGCAGGGATCTGTACCAAAACAAAGATGTTCTCTTAAGTCTGTAGAATATGATGTGTCGACCAGGACATCTAAATAGGTATCATAAAATAGTATTTTGACACACAAAATTTTGCGATTTCCTGGCCATATTGCAATTTTGATAAAATTTGATTAATTGTACAGTCTTAACTGCACCTTAGAGAAGCGACATTATGTATCCATCCCCCCTTGTGAGGACCATCAGGATTAATATTTTGTTATTATTTGTCACATTGAAATATTTCCCTTTCACAAGTAGGAGTGGACAGTCTAGATAAAATCCTGTTATAGTATATGTAATTTTATTTTGTGATATTATAATCAAATTTTGGCTCCATTAGTGGCTTTTGATCTTATCGCACAATCTTCCTCAGCAGATGGAGTTTAATGTATAACAGTTAGAGAATTTGTTAATACATAGAATAACCAGATAGTCATGTTTAATTTTTTGCCTGTGCATGATAAAAACACTGTCACACTGATGCAAATGTTATATTAAAATCCAATGTTGACAATTTTCTACAAATGGTGTGGCTAAATGATATATCATATCATCAATCATCATATTGCCCAACCTTATTGACATGATTCCTCAACTGATTAGGAAAAGACCTCTGATGAAGGAATATGAACCATAAAACTGTAATGCATCCAAGAGAGCTTGTGCAGGTGTTTCATGTTACCTGGTTATTGGGTTACCTGTCTTGGGTTGTTTACTCCTGCTCTTGTGGGTAATTTGAAACACTCACTGTTGCCCGTTGATGCACAGTAATCCTCTCTTGGTAATAACGGAGCTGGATTCAAATAGTTTTAAAATGTCAGTTACATGAAATGTTGACACATCTTTTCACTTTTCTCTTCCTCCACTTCAGGTAATGGTCCTCCAGTCCACCATCTACGCCTCCTGGCCCCGCCCTTGCAGCTGTTATCAGCCGCAGTGTGGCAAGTAGTGCAGCAGGGACTTGTGGACCACTACGGGATGCTGGAGGAGTTTGTTACCATGGTGACGGAACTGGTCCCAGAGCTGATGAGCTACAGTCAGAGGGCTCAGCTCATCCTGGGACTCAGGGCCAGGGTCAGTAATATAACCACTGTTTAAGCATACTGAGGTGACACTTGTGCTTATTTTAGGTATTCGTTAACAAAAACCCAAGTTAAAGAGGCTAATTTCGTTTGTAAACAATATTTCGTAGCTAATGAGTAGATGATAAGTGACGTGAGTATTCTCTCTCTCACTTATATCTGTGTTTATTTCATTTCTTATCCTATAAATCAAGTGGGCAAAGTTCTTCAGTAGCTGTAGTGTCTAAGTGTCCAGTGTTCCACCAGGAGGTTTATAAACCAGGACTACTGTTTGTTTGTGTGTGTGTGTGTGTGTGTGTGTGTGTACATTCAGCTGGCCCTGGAGATGTGTCGAGGCGAGCACCCAGTGGACGTGCAGACCATTCAGCCACATCTGGACAGAATTAAAGCTCCCGTCAGCACTGCCAAGGATCACCATGTAAGTAAACTGTCGCTGGCAAACACACACAGCTGTTTTTCTTTCTGGTGTGGAAGGTTACTGGCCCAGTTGTGACTGATTTAGTCTCAGGACTGTTGAGACATTCATGAGACTCAAAAAACCTGCATTAAATCTCAAGAGTAGACAGTCGTTTACTTGAATTTGTATTCAGCTAAAAATGTGGAGTACAACATAGTTGCAGGGTGGATCTGGGGAATTAAGTGTAAGATAATCAAATGCAAGTCCTAATCATATTCATACAAAAAGAAAGTCAACAAAAAAACACCACTTTTCAGGGATTCAGCTAAGGTTTGTTCAGTTCAGTTCAGTTTTCCCCCCATGAGTAAATTCTCTACCCAAACAAATCAACAAAGGATCTCTCAAAAAGTAAATGAACCCAACATCTCCGATGCTGTCAGAGTTACCTCTACACACTTTTTAAATAACATACTTTTTAATCTTTGGGTATTTTCAAGTCAAAAGGCTCGAGTCCAAGTGAAGTCACAAGTCATTGGTGGTCAAGTTGCAAGTCTTTTTTGATTTTGTCAAGTCAAGTCTTAAGTCATCATATTTGTGACTCTGATGTGACAGGAGTCTAAATGATCTGACTCGAGTCCACACCTCTGGTGATCATCAAGTGTTGTTTGTTTTCCGTTCGCTTGATTTGAGCATTTCTGCATTCATATTGTGTGTGTTTGTATGACAGGTAACCATAAACCAGGTGGAGGAATCGGAGGTGAACTTTGTGGAGTTGGTGCATTCCTTACTAGAGGATCCCTCGGAAAGAAAATATTTTTTCCAAGTGAGACAATACGCATTTCTTATTGTGGTGTTTTACTGTTACTCTACCGGATCTGTGTGATCCTAATTCCAAATTTTCCTGCATACTTTACACATACTAAACGTATCTCTCTCTCTCTCTCTTAATCTGTCTGTCTGTCTTTCTCATTTGCAGGAAATCTTCCCCGTATATTTTGGGCCAAAGTACGACGCTGCACTTGAGATGCTGGTGTGGGAGTTCATATCAAGACTGGAGGAGCTGCTGCCAGCTCCAGACTTCACACAGGTGCCATGTTTCTTTTGAGCTCTAGCTTTGCATTCATTATCAGCCAATTACATAATAATAATTTACTTTGTAATAATTTGAGACCCACATAGACCCATGTTTGTCTTTTTTAGGGGGGTACAGAGGGTCTTTAGGGGGGGATAGCAGGTCAACAGTAGATGTCACATAGATGTAGTGTACATCATCTGAAAGCATCTGAAGATTAATTTGAGATGCAGCTCAGCACTGTGTGTCAAGTTGTTGTAGTCATAAATCCGAAATAAAAATGAATGAAGAAAAATTGTTAAAACATATAAGGGCTAAGAACATTATCATGGAAGTATATGATGTGAATCCTCATGCTCTATTATGTCTCATAAGTTGTTGCTGCAAGTTTTGGGTTGATACCATTTGTTACACAGATTTGGTGCTAAATTTAACCATTTTTTACCACTTGAGAATTAATAAAAATGATTGATAATCCCTCCAAAATACCACATTAAGACACCAAGACCTTGAGAAACACCATAGAAAAAGCCATGCTGTGATTTGAAATCAAAAACTTTTGACATTTTGAGAATCTGCAAGACTGGCATTTTTCGTTGATTGGATGGCGAGCACTTCTGTTCTGGAAACTGCTCAGAAACCCCCTTAGTGTTAAACTACCTAGGAAAGTCATCCATCCTCTGAATGCTCTGGGTCTCTAGTCTGTGGCTGTAAAGTTTCATGAGGCTGTGATTATCCTAGAGGTCACCACAGGTTATTTTATACAGTGAGGTCAAATTTAAAACAAATGGTCTCACTACAATGAAATGGCTACTATGGGGACTAACATCATCACACATGAATACAACTGGGCTCATTTGATCCACAAGAGCCTCAGCTTTCCAGTCATACCCAATTTATGCAATTCTTAGTGGTATCAATAAATTCCTAAGATGTCTAGTTTCATATGACACCAGTATTTTAAATCTTCAGCCCGCTACAGCTTCTTAAAGACAGTAATGTCGGCCAGGATCACCAGCGATCTCGCGGGTCTCAGTGGGAGCAACTTGTGATAATTCAAATGTCTTAATTGGTCTTAGTTGTCCCCACTATTTATTTGTTTGATTGTCACCAACATATCTGATAAACTAATGGCATGAAATATGCTGTGTACATTAACACTCACAAGAGAAACAGATATTAGTGACCCTACAACCTTTTCTCCAGTGCTACTATCAAGGCCTTTCTTTAGCCACGCTCCTGCTGACGATCTCGCTCATGTATCAGGTCATATTTTAGCTATGGTTACCTCCCTATTGTGTTACCTGCCCTCTCCCGTGTTGATGTGAAGCTACCTGGGGGAGGTTATCAGGCCTCGTGGGAGGTCTGCACTGCTTGTTTTGCCTCAGCCTTTTATTCCCCCATCGGAATAAAATAAATGCAACACAGAGCAGTGTATCTCCAGGAAAGAGCTCTGGCAGTATTCCAAAAATGAATCACTGTTTTTTTCAGGCTGACTGAAGCACACAGTCTCAGTGCAGGGGCTGCTCATCTGTCTGCACCACTGACCCAGAGACAGATATAGAGGAGGGTTAACTGGATACAGGTGCAACACTGTGTCCCAGTGGACTGCTTCCTCCTCTCCCTTTTCTGTACCCAGCAGTGGCAGAGCAGCAATATAATATGCATATGCTACAATATATGGCATATCATACGCTACAATAGTCAGATTAGTAGCAGTTACATACTAGAAAACAAAAAAATGCTCATTAGGCAGTCATGCTAATTATTTCTTATGTGGGTCAGCAAGGCTGCATGAGGTTCAAATACAACGCTCCTCGTATTCCTGGCAGTAACACAAGATTATAGGAACATAAAGGGATGTATGCATGGCAAGAAAATCCCATCAAAATAAATGTATTTTTCATTTGAGTCATTTTGGCAGTATAAAAATGAATGAATGCAGCATTACTAAAGCTAGTAACTTGTGCTCAGTTGGCAGCTTTGCTTGGAGACACTCCGTCATTCCTGGGCGAATGTTTACAATCCTTTTTCCCGCCAGAGGACATGAAGGCCGTACTCGAGCACCACAGAAACCTCGGCCATTTTGAAGAGAAAGGTACTGTAGTTCCCACGGTTGTGTACTGTAATTGTCGACACTGAAACAGAAAGTGATGTAATAGCAGTTTAGAAGATCAATCTGGAACAAGTCTGTTTGTCGTCTGTCAAATCTTCTACCCAGTCGTCGTTGGACAAATGCTTAGGATTGTTTTTATACTTAAAGGAGTAGTTCTGATTTTTTGAGGTGGGGCTGTATGAGGTACTTATCCCCAGTCAGTGTATAACCTACAGTAAATGACGGTCGGCACGCCCCCAGTTTGGAGAAACAGACAGGTGTTACCGCACAGAATTAAAGCAATGTACTGCTGTGGACGAGGCTGGCAGCAAAACGTATGTACGCTATATTTAGAATATTTTCAATGCTTTACCTTGCCTTCAGACAGCCTTTTTGTGACTTTTTGTCACACAATAACACCAACAAACTAACAAACTAACCGACCGAGGCATTGGTAGACCAGCAACATCTGTGTTGTGCGAGGTTAAATTACTGTTTTTTTTCAAAGGAGTCTGGTGGCTTTGGTGAGAGCATAGATAGCGGCTTCAGTTCCTCGTCGGAAACATAGACTATAGCTGTGTCACGGCAAGATAAACCGGCGAAAACATTCAAAATATAGCGTACACTTAAACTGATATTGATTTTTTTAGTTGAGCCTTTCTTTTAGGTGGCTAAAATATATTTTACTGCTGCCTCCGTCCGCAGCAGTACATTGCTTTGCTCCCGTGCGGTAACTCCTATTTGCTTTGGTACGTCATCTACTGTAGGTAATACACTGACTATGGATAAGTACCTCATAAAACCTCACTTCAAAACACTAAAACTATCCCTTTAATTTCCTAAATAATGAGTCCCTAAGCAAATATGTTTGATCACACAACAGAGAAAACTAATAAATAATTGCTTTTAAAGGGTTTTGACAGAGAGACTGAAGACACACTGAAAACAACCAGTTTTGTTTTTGCATCTTGCTAAATTTGACTGTTTTTCTTGTCAGTTGATAAATGTTTGAACCAAGCTGAGGTCTAATTAACCATATTTTTTCCCCAATTGTAGATCCTAGATTATTACCGATGGATGACTGCATCCTCTCCTCCCTGTCTCTGCCTCCTGGGACCAAACCCGTCACGAACACCACCTCACCTGCTCACAAAGATACAGACCCTCCAGAGCACAAAGAACTCCTCGACCCTCTCTTCGACACAAGCAGCCTGGAGAGGGCGATCAGGAGGAGCTCTGAGACGGCGAGACAAAGCCTGAAGGAGATGAGAGACTCGGGCAGCCGGCAGCTGCGGGTTAGAGGCGGGAACATTTCTCAGGAGGGGAAAGTGCAAAACTCAGTTAGTGCACGGCCACGTGATGAAACCATAGACCTCACTGCGTCTAACGAGACCGCGGGTTCAGCAGCCAATGACAGCAGCCAAAGCTTGATAGGAGGGCGGGTTCTCAGGAAGAGGAAGCTGAGTGGAGGCGTGGACATTCCCTCAAAACAGCCGGCGGAGGCAAAAGCTTCCTTGTAAGATTACCAGAAATGTTTTGTTCATTTGTTAAACACAAAGACATGACGCTGGGGTTTCCTATCGGGTCAGTGGGCAGGGATCACTTTTGTTTCATATTCATCATTTATGGTTCCATTCGCTTTTTAATCCAGATCCTACACACTGGACCTTTAAATCTGTTTAAAGCTCAATTTTTTTCATCTCTTTTCATTGTATTATATGTACTTTGTGGCTGAATTATGCTCAGATCCAAACAAAGGTTTTTGAAACACAAATTGAGAGAAAGCACTTTGATTGGATTAGAAAAAAAAGTGTGTGTCGACTTTAACCTTTTGTGTTTTTCCACCTTTACAGGGATTCGCCAGGGGATGATGAGAATTCAGGTGAATCTCCTCTAATCTCGATATGGGGAGATTATACAGGTTTGTAGAGTTTCTGTATTGATCAGTGGATACTACGGTGGATCAGTCTCAGCTTTGGCCTTTGACTAACTCTTCTTGTTTCATTTTAGACTCTCAGGAAGGTTCTCTCCCAGTTGTGGCGGACACAAAAGTTCCCTGGTCGGACGAGGAGACTCTCAATCTGCTCGACATCTGGGGGAAGGACTCGGTGCAGCGGGCTTTAAAGGGCTGCTTGAAAAACCGTCACATATTCACGCAGATCGCTCAGAAGATGGCAGAGAGAGGCTACATGAGAACGGTGGAACAGTGCCAGACCAGGATCAAACGGCTGAAGAAATGCTTCCGCAAGAAAAACAGGTGGGTGATAAATAAACTGTCGTCCTTCCTCTCTGCTTGTCTTTCTGTCCACCCATTTGAATTTGTCTGAGAACTGTATTTCCCTCCATAGATGTCATAGCTGTAACTTGTGAAACAATAGAGAAAAAAGTAATTTCCTTTCTCTCTTTTCTACCACCAGAGCCAAATCCAAGCTGGAGTATAAATTTTACGAGCAGCTGAAGCGGGTACTCGACTCCTCGGCTTCCTCGGCTGTTCCCGAGGTCACCTATGACGTCGAAGAGGCAGTCGATGAAGACAAGTCCCAAGATGGAGATGAGGACTTGCAGTTTCTCGGCCAAACAAGCCAACCAGAAATAGGTACAATACCACTTTTTTCGGGGGGAGAGGGTTCAGTTTAGGGCTGCAAAAGAAAATAGTGAAAAATACCTGTTATGATTTCCCACAGCTCAAGGTCATGTATTCATGATCGCTTGTTTTTATTCGACCAACAGTCCAAACCTTGAATATCATCAGTTTATTATAATATATGACAAAGAAAAGCATCAAATCCTCACATTGAAGAAGCTGCAACCGGAGAATGTTTTGCTTGAGAAATAACTGAAACGACTAATCAGTTATTGAATTGATTGATTAATTGACTAATTGCTGCAGCTCTAGTTTAGTTTATTTAATTTAAAATTTAAAATCAAAGCAGGCATTTTAGATTTTTCTGTTATTTTGTCTATACAACAGCATATTAGGGCCACTCTAGGTAAAATAAATAAATAAATAAATACGGAGCCGGAGGAGGGGGGTAATATTCCGAGATAAAACTCAGAATTTCAGAGACAAAAGTAAATTTTCGAGAAAAAAAATTGATATTCTCTGAGATTAAAGTCGAAAATTTACGAGAAAGATAATTACAAATTTAGGTGAAAAAAAACGTATATATTCTCTGAGATTCTAAAGTAAAAAATTCAGAAATTATGCAAAGCTGTGGTAATGCCAGCCACTGACTGAATTTTGTTGCATTTAAAGTAGTGTTGTTATGGTAAGGATGGCCTCTGAGTGAGGCGAAAGGTCCTGAAAGATAGACGCTTTCTTTCATCTGTGTTATTTTATGAACATCATGCTGACATTGGTATGCATTGTACTTTTTCCACATGTTAGACCCGTTGTGCGTTTTATTTTGCCAATGGGTTTAGATCCTAAAGATTGCTGTTCCCTCTCTGACGGACCGCCTCTGAGCGAGGCGACGGTCCTGAAACACGTTTGCTTTCATGTTCTTACTGTGATCTTTTATGAACATAAATGAATACTAATATAATTCATATATTTGCTCTCAGCAGCTCACATTCCAGCAGTGTTTAACGGTGGTGTGATGAACATAACACAATTTTTCCGACTTTTTTTCTCATAACTTTGTGACTTTAATCTCAGAGAATATGTGTATCTTTTTTCGCAAATTTATGGCATTATAATATCAGAGATTATTCAAGTTTTTTCTTGGAAATTTATGACTTTAGAATCTCAGAGAATATTCAAGTTTTTTTCTCATAAATTCTTAGTTATTCGTAGAGTTTTTTTCTTGGAATATTATCCTCCTACCCAGGCACTGTAATTTTTTTTTTTACGATTATACTTGACAAACGATGTGGTTCATATTTTATTTAAGGAACTAGAAGCGTGCCGTGGACAGACTTTGAGTCGTTGGCTCTCATCAACACGTGGGGAGAAGACCAGATGCAGCAGGAGCTGAGAGGAATGCACAGAAACGGACACATTTTCTCCATCATATCCAACAAGATGGCCGCGCAGGGCTTCTCCCGAACACCAGAGCAGTGCCAAACCAGGCTGAAAAGACTGAAATCAAACTTCAGGCAGTGCTACCAAAACAAGTATGCATACTCACAGCAAGAAAGAGTGAAAGGAAAAGTCTGTGATATTTGTTGATTTACAGTATGTATCTGCTCTCTTCTTATCCCTCGATGTAGCCTGAAGGGACAGGAGCAAGTCGAGTGCAAGTTCTACAACGAACTGGGAAGCATTTTAGTGAAGGACTTCCCTTCGGTGCCGCAGCTGGAGGAAATGCCAGAGGAGCCTGAAGAAAATGACTTACCGTCCTTCTCCCATCAGGATATCGGTAAGCTCTAATGTTCTCTACTGACAGCAGGAGGGGAAGGAAAGCTAAGATAACAAGCTGAGGTGTTTTTAATCACCTAATAATTATACCCTGAGTGATCCCTGTGAGACATTCATTCAGCAGTATCCTGTAAAAACAAAAATATATGGAAATATAAAAGCTTTCTGACGCCCCTAGATGCAGCTAATTTAGAAATCTGAATTGAATACAAAGTACAAAGCTTCCATTTATACAGTATGCAATCCTGTGTACCCGTACTTTGTGCTTTTACTCTGTGTACAACTCGTTCTTCCTGTCAAATGCAGTTAAAATACTCAATGCATAGTCTCCTAATGCCTCTTTTCTCTCTTTCTCTCTCTTTAAATTTTACACCCAGTCCATATCTTATCATTTTTATGCTCAACTGCATCGATATCTTTTCAAATCAGTTCTGTTCTCGATGTCTTTTTTTATTCATTACATGTTTTGTTAATTTATGTTATGTGTCGTAAAGGCAAAAAGTAAGAACAGTAGCAGTCAAGTCTGTCAAACT
>CAKAOI010026520.1:0-38458 GCA_916701655.1 Sebastiscus albofasciatus
GAATGTGAGTGTGAATGGTTGTCTGTCTCTATGTGTCAGCCCTGCGATGGACTGGCGACCTGTCCAGGGTGTACCCCGCCTTCGCCCAATGTCGGCTGGGATCGGCTCCAGCCCCCCCGCGACCCCTAACGGGATAAGCGGTTGCAGATGAGAGAGAGAGTAACACAGTTTATAGTTTAAGTATATAGAATATAAGTCTAATGCAGTGAGGGCCAAAGAGACAATGTACTACGGAGTATTAGGGGCCACATTGAGGGAAAAACATCTGAGATTTACACAATAAAGTCATAATATTACGAGATTAAAGTCATAACTTTACGAGAAAAAGTCGTAATATTACGAGAATAAAGTCATAACTTTACGAGAAAAAGACGTTATATTACGAGAATAAAGTCATAACTTTACCAGAAAAAAAGTCGTTATTTACGAGAATAAAGTCATAACTTTACGAGAAAAAAAGTCATTATATTACGAGAATAAAGTCATAACTTTACCAGAAAAAAAGTCATTATATTACGAGAATAAAGTCATAACTTTACCAGAAAAAAAGTCGTTATATTACGAGAATAAAGTCATAACTTTAGGAGAAAAAAATAAAATGACACGTAAAATTACTACTTTATAATATTACGACTTTATTCTCGAAATCTTACATTTATTTTTTTTCCTCAATGTGGCCCTAATACTCTGTACTGTCGTACCGTCGTACCATAGACCTTCAACAATGATAAATAAAAATTAAAATGTAAACAAAAAACAGTTATTCATTTACATTTTTAAAAATCCACAGGGTTTAGCTCCTTTCCAGCGGCTACCACTTGACCCCTGCGCTAGGTGATATCACACCACACGAAGTCTAACGGAAAAATAATCAGACAAACAAGTTAACAGTTAGTCAGATTATTAATCTATATCTAGATATGAATCACTCATTACACAGAAAAACTGTTTGTGTACACAACTACAGCAATCACTGTCAAAGTTGAGGCAGGAAGTCAGTCTGTGGTGGATGTATTCTTTATTATGTTTTTATTTAACCAGGTAGCACTCATTGAGATTAAGAATCTCTTCTGCAAGAGAGACCTGGCCAAGACAGCAGCATTTAAACATACATTAAAGTTTCAGACGCCACAACATAAAACAAATGCAAAATAAATACATAGCTTAATATCATACAAAACACATTAAAGTCAAGTGTTTGAAGCCAATGTGAAAGTGAAAATATTCAGAAACACAGACAGCTCCCGATTGACTCTGCTTCTAGGTCTTTCATTAATGAGATATATCAGCTGGGTCATGATTTTATCATTCGCCTTAATTTACATTATAAGTCTGACTATATCCTGCATTTTTTATAAACCTGTATAATTGTCTGATTTCTTGATTTTTTCCCCCATCTGACTTCTTTAAAGAGATGTTTCCATGTTCCCTGACCTCAGAAATTCACTTGTTAAATATTATTAACGATAAGAAATAATAGCCTAAAAAGAACAAACTATAAAAATAAGGCCCAAATTGTAATAAACCAGAATTCTGAAATTCTGATTTTGAAACTTCACATTTATGGTCTACAAATGTAACAACGTCATTGTTTAGGTTTTAAAATGCTATAAGTGGGCTGAAATCTGTCATCTGGTTGGGAAATGTCACATCTTTTAAATGTAATAAGTGACATATTATATTGAAATGTTAATAACTCCAAGTAAAATGTATTTCTAGGAACAAGTGGAACAAGTAAAAAAGTGAAATTATCCTACATTTTTGCAATTTTCTCACTTGCTGTCAAAGAATTTAAAGGTCCCTTATCGTGCTCATTTTCAGGTTCATACTTGTATTTTGTGTTTCTACTAGAACATGTTTACATGCTGTAATGTTCAAAAAACACTTTATTTTCCTCATACTGTCTGTCTGGATATACCTGTACTCACCCTCTGTCTGAAACGCTCCGTTTTAGTACATTTTTGTTAATAGTCTGTTTATTGTCAATACTGTATATACTGCTCCTATCTTTATACTTCCTTCTATTTAAATGGTTCATATTTTCTTACACTTTGTTTAGCTCTTTTTTTTTTACTGTGGTAGCTGATGCGTCTTGTTTTTTTTACTATCCCCTTTACTGATGTACACTGATAATTTCCCCACTGCGTGACTAATAATATCTTATCTTATTTCAACAGAATAGCAATGAAATCACTTTGGGTCATGTTTATTTCCTGTCAGTTGATGTTATTCACATACACTAAAACAGGAATTAAACTGTGGCACATTTAGAATGTTTATGTTTAAAACCGTGTAATGGTCTAAATATTGTATATTTGTGACATCACAAATGGACAGAAATCCTAATGGCTTGTTTCAAATGCACAATTTCGAAATACGGGCTGTTTGTATTTCTCCGTACATTTAGCGTTTTGATAGTTTAACAATATTTTTTATAGCACTTAAACTTGCTTTATAATATAAAAGACATGAAAATCGCACTTTTTTTACAATATGGGACCTTTAAAAAAATACAATGGATCTATTTCTGGTTATTGATGTATCACAAATAGGCCTTTACTGTGGCAAGCATTAATTCCACCAAGACAAATTCCTATGTATTTTAATTAGGGTACATTTTGATCCTAAATTAGTGCAAATTCTGCCAGTGAAACTTCACAACACAACTGAAGTAGAAGTTCAGCTTTAAAACAAACTAATTAGCCTCCAAGGACTAAAAGTAGTGGCCTCATGAAGCTCCATTCTCCACACATACATACCATTTAAAACATATTTTACATTTAATAACAAATTCTCACACACACATTGGAACTTCCTAATCTCCTCTAACCTTTAGTATACTTATCTAAACCCAACAAATACATTTCTTATCACTTAGTTAAATTGTTTTCGTTTTTTTTTTTTTTTTACCGTGTAAACCCCCTGAGGTTGGAATCAACAAATTTCATGGTTATGGTGAATAGAAAATGTAAAATCCCAGATACAGATAATAATCTAATCTAATCTAACTGTTTTTTAAATACGCACCTGACAGATACAGAAGGAAAACAACGAGGTAAAGCACCTAAACAGTAGGTGAAGCGTAACTTCATGGAGGCGTAGTAGCGGAGGTTGGTAGGCCACCAGACTATACAGTCTTGTGGCAGCGGAAGCCACCTTGCATTCGTGGTGAAAACCTCATTTTGGCCCAGATTGTTTATTCCCTTACACATCAACAACTCCACCTGAGCCCACACACGGCAACACCGAAGAGGGAATAATGAGAGGGAAACCAAAACCTTTTTGATGTGGATTTTTTTTGTTTATTCAAAAACTGGCACCTGTAATTGAGTCACCAAACCTGATCTGAAAATGAAACTCGGGACGTAAACGCCGGCGTCTTGTTCGCCCACAACAGCTTCCTTGCTCCACTTCCTCCGTCCTTGCCCTCCCCCCTACCTTCCTTCCTTCCGCCCTTCTTTCCTCCCAGCACTGATGTAATCTTTGTCTGAGCTCCACGGCGTGATGACCGCACAATCCTGGGATTTCATGATGCAATACAAGAGCAAAATCGGCAAAGAACAAAAGAGGGATTTTTTCAAAGTGTTCTAGATAACGCAGGGGGAGTTACATGTGGGGGATATGTCACCATACGATTAGTGGGAGGACTGATAATGATTCAGACACACGGGGGAAAGGGAAAGGGCACCCAGATATGAGGGCTCATTCTGGGGTGAGGTTTGGTTACCAGTTCTATATTCCCCCGGCTCCATGAAAAGAGGTATTTGTCTCTCGGAGGAATCCAGTGGGAGGTTGTGAGTTACATATTCCAGATGACCTCTGACTGGGAAAGTGTGTGTTTTTGTCTGCTTGGGGAGGTTCAACAGATCGTACAGCAAGATAGAAATTACGTTATTGAATGAAGTGGTAATCTGATCATTTCTTTAATTCAAATTCAAATAAGCTTTATTAACATGAATGTTCAGGTTGCATTATTGCCAAAGCTAAATTACATATTAATGAATAATAAAAATAATCACAAAACAATCACAATATGCCAAATACATTTTAAATATACATTAGTTTACAGATGTAGTCAATCAGAAACATGTTCGGAGCTTGTAGCACCTCTTATTCTATGGCAACAGTCAACATATTTGGCAGCTAATATTGATTTTTCTCCCCACATTAGTATGGTATTTTCTGAGGATCGGAGAGGTGGATGATTTCAGGATATATGTTATTTGTTTTTTTCAAAGAAAACATCTCTCACATCCTTATAATTTTCACAGCACAGTAAGAAGTGAGATTCTGTCTCCTCCTCTCTTGTATGACAATGTGAACACAGCATAGCCTCCCTGGGTCGTCTGTTCTGCCTGCGACAGCATGTTTCTATGGCCAGGCTGTGTCCACTCAGTCTGTACATTGTCAACGTTTTTCTGAGTTTACTATCAGTCACGGTGGTCAGGTACTCTGCCACCGTGTACTCTCTGTTTAGAGCCAAACAGAATTCTAATTTACTTTGTGATTTGGTGGTTTCGTTCCAATATTTGATATAATTTTCTTTTTGTTTGGAGATGATTTGGTTGGGCCAGGTTGTTTGGTGTCTGTCCTGAAGCCCTGGTGTTGGGGGGTAGAGCTTCAGGACTAGCTGGCAGAGAGGACTTCCTAACACATCTTCATCTGTTGTCAATCCAAGATACAACATCCTACTGTCCTTAGGTTAAAGATACACTCTCCTAAAATACGGCAATCTTTTCACATGACCAAAAAATGCTTGAATGATGAGCATTTATGTGCCCACACAGTCTCAACGCTGCTGTTGAGTTCTTCTATTTTTAATGTGAGGGGTGATGACAAATTTCTTCCTACTAAATTGTAGTTTGTAGATGCATGTTGTGTTACATTTAGTTCTCATTCCCATTT
Organism: Sebastiscus albofasciatus; assembly: GCA_916701655.1. NCBI lineage: Eukaryota > Metazoa > Chordata > Actinopteri > Perciformes > Sebastidae > Sebastiscus > Sebastiscus albofasciatus. Next base: position 4,906 of record CAKAOI010026520.1, read on the forward strand.
TACTGTGACATATAGCGAGAACTAATGTCTTCATGGATCTGTAAACCCTATCGTAGTTATTTTTTAAAGACTAAGAGTGGCGATGTTGTTCATATATGAGGTTAACAGTACAGTCTGAGGTCACCGGATACCGTAAAGCTTCATTCGGAGTCTGTGAATCCGCTTATGAATAATCGAGAGGTGGTGGGTGAGCGAGCAGGAAGAACTGCAAAGAAGCAATGTACTTATTTGTTTGTTTGTGTGTCTGTATGTCAAGACTAAGCGTGTCAATGTGGCTCATATATGAGGTTAACAGTACAGTCTGAGGTCACCGGATACCGTAAAGCTTCGTTCGGAGTCTGTGAATCCTCTTATGAATAATCGAGAGGTGGTGGGTGAGCGAGCAGGAAGAACTGCAAAGACGCAATGTACTTATTTGTTTGTTTGTGTGTGTGTATGTGTGTGTGTGTGTGTATGTGTGTCATGTGGGTGCATATGATGATGACGATGATATCACTCTGCAGCATCTTGCGGTCGGTTTGTGTTTGCATGTTGGAATGAATCAGTCAGACAGAGGTGCGATTTCACCGCTGATTTCACACACCAGGAAACACACACACACACACACACACACACATTTAAAACTACAGTATTAATATTCAGTGTCGCAACACTTGAGTCTTGACATGTTTCCAAGATACACAATTCACTCAAAGCCTCTCTACGAACTGAGCCAACAAACAGAGCAGTCATTTAAATACAAAGGAAATGGAATGAGGAAGAAATCCATACGTAAAGCACTTCCCAATGAAAACAAAACTAAGCTGGACATTTCAGGCATGTGAAACGAAAAGTCCACACATTTTAATATTCAGTCTCGAGCACAAAGAGTCATGTGGGAAAGTGAAATGGGGGGAGAGACAGTGTGGCCAATAAGGAGAAGTGTTAAGACCTGTTTGTTCAGTTTTGCATCATCTCTCAGTTCTGAAACAGAAAGGCGAGAGTTGCCAACTTTTGCTTCAGAACAGTTTTCTCTTTTGAGACTGAGATTGAGAGTGTTTTTAATTTGACGATGTCATAAGGAAATAGAAAAAAAATCTACTCCAGGGCATTTTAGGAATCATTGAGTTATTCAGTGATAATTTGTATCTTATAATCTATTACTTATGCTTTTTTTAGCATATATTTTAATGTATATCTTTAGTTTTTATAAATATTTACTTTATGTACATATTTTTATGCAGTAGGATCTCTTGTGAAAATGAGATCTTAATCTCACCGGGACTTAAAGGAACAGTGTGTAACATTTCAGGGGATCAATTATCAGAAATGAAATACAACATTCATAACTATGTTTTCATTAGTGTATAATCACCTGAAACTAAGAATCATTGTGTTTTCATTAGGTTTTTAATGAGCCCTTCATATCTACATGTTGCTCCACCATGTTTCTACAGTAGCCAAGAACGGACAAACCAAACACTGGCTCTAGAGAGACAGCCTTGCATGTCTTTACATTACCTGAAGGCCACCAGTTCTCCGACACCCTTGTGACTTCCGTTGCTCCTAAAGTCGTGTTATTATGGTAAGGATGGTCTCTGAGCGAGGAGAACAGCGTCACCACGGTTTGGCACTCAGTGGCTCACATTATTGCAGTCTTGGAAAGGAGGAGGGGGGCTCAGTTGGTTGCAATCTGCAACCACACCACTAGATGCCACTAAATCCTACACACTGTACCTTTAACATGACTTAACATAAAGGTTACATATATTATAGATATATTTTGGGTCTGCGTAAAGAAGATGACTATCATCAAGTTCACAGTTTATGTATTTGGTAGGGCTGTCAATCGAGCAAGTTAGTCGCGATTAGTCGCAAATTAATTACACATTTTTAATCTGTTCAAATGTACCTTAAAGGGAGATTTGTCAAGTATTTAACACTCTTATCAACATGGGAGTGGGTAAATATTCTTGCTTTATGCAAATGTATGTATATATTTATTATTGGAAATCAATTAACAACACAAAACAATGACAGCTATTGTCAAGAAACCCTCACAGGTAAAAATATGCTCAAATCATAACATGGCAAACTGCAGCCCAACAGGCAACAACAGCTGTCAGTGTGTCAGTGTGCTGACAAAATGTAAAGTAAGTTTGTGTTATTTAGCCTCCTACGTGACAAGCTGGTATGATGTGGTTAATACCGATGGATTCCTTAGGTTTCCTAGTTTCATATGATAACAGTATCTTCACTCTCTGAACCTGCTACAACCTAAAAATTGCAAGTTGTGTTAATGTGTTACATAAATTAGCGGCGTTAAAATGAATTTGCGCTAACGCATTATTATCGCGTTAATTTTGACAGCCCTAGTGTTTTTCTTCTGCACCTCGACCAACACTGAACACATACAGATTTAGCATTTAACACACTAAAATGTAGTTATTAGCATACACATGTCTTTATTAATGTATTTATTAAAAGCTATAACATCTCATGTGGGCTCCCATAAGAGTCAGGTCTTTGAACAATAATGAATCTAGTACAACACAGTTGTAATATAACATGTCTTCATAGGAGAAGTTATAGCTGTTGACAAATACTGTACATTAATAACATCCTTATGTCTGCTTACAACTACATCGTCTATTAAATGTTTATATAGTGCTTATAATTGCTAAATAGGGGCTGTTAAAGTCACCAGAATAGGTGATGAACAGGTGAATTGTTTACACAATCCACACATTTTTGTGGCATTTCAAAACATCTGGTCTGACCTCTAATTGTCGGTGAGTTGTGGATTTGTGTCACAGACAGAGCTTACATTCTGTGGGTGGCTCGAGTCAGTAATGAGCTCAATATGTGTTTATGACTTTGTCTGTCTTTGTGTATAGCATGTGTGTACAGCGTGTTTTTGTACATGCGTGTCTGTGTGTGTGTGCACAACACTGTGTAATTTTTCAAAACCCAAAAGTAGGGAACAACCACTTTCCCATCCTAAAACCACGACTCCCGTTGGGTTCCACGCTGTGGTGAAAATCCACTAAAGATTCTGTGACTTTTCCTTCCTTCCATGGCCCGGCCGCTCTGCCGCTGCTGCTGCGCTGCGTCCTGCTCTGTCTCTGCTTACAGAGTGACATCATCGGAGTTTCCCTTCTGCAGAAGCAGCTGCCACAGCATAAATACTACAAGCTCTCTGGCAGAAGTTCACTCTTAACACAATAGCAACACAAAGAGAGAAGTATCACCACCGAGCACTGGAAGCACCTGAAGACACAGCAAGAGTTTAGTTGGTAGAGTTTTCTTTTGCTAAACTGCAAGCAGTAAAGACTCCAAAGATCAGGGTTGTGCACAGCATGGTGGCCTACACAACAGCACCAGGTGACGCGGAGATGGGTCTTGAGGAGAGGACGGTGGTTTTGGTGGAAAAGAAGTCCTTCTTAGGGCAGATATGGACGGTGTCCATGGCCCTTCTCATTGTGGCCCTTTGTTTAGGAGGCGTTCTACTGTGTGCTTGGTACTGGAGTGGGAAGCCAGAAATGATGGTAAGGAGTGGCTCTGTCTTTCTCTATCTGATCTTTTAAAACTTTGTATTATCTGTTAAAAAAAAAAAGAAAAGACATTTCTGTGTTTAAATATATTTTTCCTCTCCATACAGACACAATCAGGCCAAACAGAAGCGCTGGTCAACAAGGTCACTGCTGAGACAACAGGTGATTATATGCATGGAAAAGAAAGCTAAAGGGGGGTTTTGTGAGATATACTTGAGTCTTTGTGGATTATTCGAGACAAGCTCACATTTGTCTTCCTCTCCTCAGATCCCCACTCCACACTGAGGCGAATCAGCAGCAAAGCCAAGGCAGCCATCCATTTAGAAGGTGAGTCACCTTGATTTGGTCCTCAGCAAACAACGCGTTCATGATCTCGACTCTTTTCTTCCACTTGTGTGATGTTTGCAGCTTCCTATTTTTAGAAGTGTGTTAGACGGGAGCACTATAAGGAAGTTGTTGCACAAGTTATTCATTGGCTTCTGTCAATCTTCCCTAATTAACATACCTGTTGGTTATTATTAAACACCCTGTGGTGACGAACCAAGGCGTTTCAAGGCTGTAACGGCGCTTCCTCTTGCTGTATTTCCAGGATACTACGACGAAGACGACGTGACTTCGCAAGACCTGGAGTGGAAAAGCGGTCAGGGCCAGGCGTTTGCTCAGGGTGGCTTCCAGCTGGAGAACAACCAAATCATTATCCCGCAAACTGGCCTCTACTTCGTCTACAGCCAGGCGTCGTTCAGAGTCTCCTGCAGCGATGGCGACGACGAGGACGGAGCGGGAAAACGCCTCAGACCTCTCAGCCACAGGATCTGGCGCTACTCAGACTCCCTGGGCAACCAAGCATCTCTGATGAGCGCGGTTAGGTCGGCGTGCCAAAACACCGCTCAAGAGGACAGCTACACAGACGGGCAGGGTTGGTACAACGCCATTTATCTGGGTGCAGTGTTTCAGCTGAACAACGGAGACAAACTGTGGACGGAAACCAACCAGCTATCGGAGCTGGAGACCGACGAGGGCAGGACTTTCTTTGGTGTGTTTGCACTATGAAATGACTCCCTGCTGAGATAGTAGAGACGATACAAAGCTCTGCAAAGTGCCATTTTTTATGTTATGTTTTTATTTTATTATTATTCATCTTCATGGTGATGTAGAACTGTTTAAATCTCAATGGAGATAAAGCTTGTACCTGAAAAAAAATCCTATAAACTGTAACAGTTTACAATATCTTTTTTCTATTTTAAGGCACTTTTTTTTTATTACATTATTTATGCTGACCTGAGATTGTAGTATGGCTAGACTTTCTCTTCTGTATCGGAGACAGCTCTTTACTGGAGAGTTTAGTTCAAGGATAATGTACAGAAATCTCATCACAACTGTAATGTATGTATTTATTTGTATTTATTTATATTTAAATCATTGGGATTAGGTGTTATATTTATATACTTTATGTGCACATGAATTAAATTAAAATGCAAAAAAAAAAAAAAAAAAGATATTGTGTCACAACAAAAGATGATTTAATTTCATAACTGAGATGCCAAATAGAAAGTTGATAAACAGTTCCAGCAGCCAGCTAGTTTGAGCTGTTTTTTGGCAAAGGTTGCTTTGAAAATTCCTCCACAGCCAGCAAATACTTCCTTTGTTAGATCAGACAAGATGAGGGGAATTTCCTACTTTTCTGTGCTCTTGCTGTGTGCTGTGTCAGGTGGAGGCCCACAGAAGCCTCAGCCCAGAACGGGTTTTCCCCAGTGACACCCCACCACCACCACCACCACCCTTTCTCCCACACACAACGTCCCTCCTCCTCCACACCACCTTCCCTCTATTACCACATACTTCATCTTCAGTCAGCTGGAAAGAGACATGACATGGGAGGGAGTGTGAGTGTGTGTGTGTGTGTGTGTGTGTGTGTGACTGCATTCAGTGTGTACTGTATATGTGTGGGACTACAGCACAGCTTGTTTTGTCACATCATGTAAAACTCACATTATACAACTATCGGATGTACTTGGGAGCCATTTGTCTACTTTAGTCTCTTTTTATCCACAAACATCCACTTATTGTCTCAGTAACGAGGTTCCCGCTGGCCTCCGCAGCTGGTCGTTGTGTTGAAATCCGCTTCCCATTTTTCTTTTAATGATCTCTTCTTCTGGGTTTATTTGCTCTTTGACTCCCGCAGAACGACCTTGAGAGAAATAGCACTAACAAATATACTCAACCTGACAGAGTTAACTGCTCAAAAGGTCATAGGGAGTATAAGAAAAGCAATAAATAACTGGTGACATCTAGTGGATGATGTACAGGATATTGAGACTCTTTAGGGAGCTGAAAGTTTGTGTTTCTAAAAAGATAAAACGCTGAAAAATTAAAGCAGCAGTAGGAAGATCGGAGCAAATACGATTAAAAAACATATTTTTATAAACGGTCACTATATCGTGACGGTAGTACATGAGACAGGTAATCTGAAAAAAAATCATGTGCCTCTTTGTCCTCCTAATGGTATCTGCAAGATTTCACAGACCGGAGGAAAACGACCAATCAGATCCGAGCTGGAGCCTTGCCGTCTCTGAGCAGCTGTCAATCACTCACAAACTCCGATCAAACGGTCAAACTAGGCAGCGCTGATCAAATAGGGATCAATATTCTGTTACTGTAATGCCTATTTCTCTCCTCAAACATCATGTAGTGTACTGTTTAGCTGTAAAATAAGAAAGTTTGTGACCAGATTGTACAACAATATGTTTCTAAAAACATTTGAGGAATGAAATGGGCATTACAGTAACAAAATATGAATTCCTAGTTTGACCGTTTGATCGAGTGATTGACAGTTGCCTCCCTAGAATGAACAGCCAATAGGAACGCTCTCTCTCTCTGAAATGACCTGTGATTGGTCAAAGTCTCCCGTCACAAGCCTGAAAACAGAGCCACGAGGAGGAGCAGAAGTCTAGTTTTCTCTCAGAACACTTGAATTACAATATGCTGAAAGGTTATTATGAAATCTTTGCCCAATTATACCAAAGACATTCTGCCTACTGCAAGGTTAATCGTCAAGTTGTGTAGGATCTAGCGTTACCCGAGCTGCAAAAAGCTGATGAAAATCCCACTTAAACATTTCAGACTTTCTTGTAATCACAGTTTCAGTTTTACTCAACAGCCTAGTGTTTTGGAAAATAACCCTGTCATTCCTGTAATAAATAAAGGTATCACTGAAACACAAAAATACCCAATGAAAAAACAATTATTTTATTTATGGTACCCATATATTTGCATACACATACTCTGAAATATATTAACATTTAAGATCTTAGATATAGTGAATACAAATATCCCCAAATCCATGTATATTGTCATATATGTGCAAGATAATAGAACATTTCCTAAATTATTTCTGCATTCATATGTTACACTATCTGATCCAGGAACCGCACAGTTAATAAATATGGCCTATTTCATTCATTGATGTCCTCCTCCGTACCCTGAGCTAAATGTATTAGAGTGACAGCAACATAAAGTGGAATAACCAGTTTAGTTCAGTTTAAAGTGCACACTGACATATATATATAATTTTTTTTTATAAATATTTGACAAAGTATTGTTTAACCTGCTGATAAAGCTGTTCAGGTATCATTGCTTTTATATAATCTTGAAATAGCTCGTGAATGAAATAGTACATCCAGATTAACTGCTGAATAAATCTCACATTACTTTATGTATATCCTTCTTTGATACATTTTACAATTTACCCAAAGGCAAAATGGGAAAGAAAAATACAAAAAACAAAAATTAGTATCCATCCAGATTGTCTGTTATGGGAAAAGATAAGAAAAAACATCATTTTAAAATAAAAAAAAGGCTCACAAGAATGACAAGTAACAGATTCACATGTATAAAAACTGTGCTTTCTTCTGAATATCCACAGAAATAGCCATCGTAGAAGCCCCACATCTCACCGCACTGCTGCTGCTGTAGAAATATAAATTGGCTTTCATTTCCAGGAGGCAGAAAGTACAAACTATTCTTCTGGCGAGTTGGAAGTTGAGAGGTTTTCTCTACAAAATGAGAGAATCAGCTGCAGTGAATGAGGCTGCAGCAGTAGCCGGTGATATCTGCAAAATACACAATACTGGATGGGGGGTTTATTTGATGGCTACGACTGTACTACACTGCTGAATAGATACAACACAAATCTCAAAAAAACACATTATTCCAAATGGCAAAACTATCAAAATTGTATCTATACAGTAGATGAGCGAGCTTGGATCATTTTCTCCTTTAAAATGGGTCTAATATTCAGCAAAAGGGCTGAAGGAGGATTTTTAAGATGCGGCATTGTACTTGAATACACAGTCCTGACAACAGACATCCATACATGCCAAGCCCCTTCAAAATTATGGCTATTTAATAATGCACATTATCACTTTTCAGTGAAACCAGTCCAGCTCGGCCGCTGTTCAGGGGAAACATTGGAGAGAAAACAAACTGTACATTGCTTTTGTCCCTTTGTAAATTTCAGTTTTCACGACTCCTCCTGAAAAGTAAACAAATAATTCAACAACACCTCCATGACAAAACAGATCAGATATTACAGAACAATATAAATCACTACTGTATGTGCTTGCCTAGTCAACAAACTCGAAGAGACGGAAAGGTGGAGACGATATAGCAAAGACACAAACACAAACGTTTCCTTTTAAGATCCTCGACGCGGTGTCTCTCCACAACAGAACGAGATAACGAATGAAGGAGAAGAATGATTGAGAGATCTTTCTGTTCACTTGACATTTGAAAAGACCTCGAGTGCTGTCCAGTCTGACCAGTCACAAGTGCCTCGTTGCTGGGTTGAACATCAAAACTGTGAGGACGGGTGTTACCTGCGTGACTCTCCTCGAAGCTGCTCAGTGTAAAGCACTCCCGTGTCATCTTTTGTGCTTCCACGCCCGTATTTTAAAACAGTGTCACTACACCGCTGTGCTCATGGCCGAAACAAGTGAAAGTCACAGTGTCTCATTGTGTTTTGTGTCCCCTGTGTGTGTGCATTGTGCCACTGTCTACCCCCCACAACCCTCTCCCAGTGCCTCGCCTATTTATACAGCAGTGGGATCTGGCTGTTGTGACAGTGGTTGCGGCTCATCTTGCTGTCAGCCGGGTAGAGGTTGGAGGAGTTGGAGAAGGACGGCGGGAGGGAGTGATTGTCCGTGGTGGGGTTGGGGTAGCCGGGCGGGGGAAGCAGAGACTTGGGATCCGGCTGGGAGGACGGCGGCGGGGCGTTGTGGTTCTGGTTCTGGCCTGAGGAGGGGCGGCGGCGGTTGCGTAGAGCCTGTCGCTCAGCCAGCTGGTTGCGGAGCGCCGATACCCTCTCTTCTTTCTAACGACACAACAAAGAGGAGAGAGAGATCGTTGTAGAGGTGTAACACTTTACTTTAAATATTTAGCATTTATTAGCATTTAACTGATCAAAGTAAGCAAAAATGCCAAACTTTATGCTTGTTCCAGCTAATACATGACTGTGTGTAACCTATATGTCCACAAATAATGTGTATTATACAATAAATTGTGTGTCCTAATTATGTGAATGATGTGTCTAGCATTTAGATGTTTATTATTATTGTTATGAATATTAATAATAATAATTCAAACTATGCTACTAATGTGTATGCATTATTATTATTAATAGTTCAAACTATAATAATAATATTTTGTGTGTATAATGCATAAGGTATATAACATATCCACCTCCTGGATGATCTTTTGCAGCTCCCTGTTCTCTCTCTCCAGCTGCCGGGATTTCTCCTCGTCGTTGTTGTTGGTGGACGAACCGGTCTTCAGAGTGTCCTGCTGCTCCGACTGCCACTCGCCGCGGGTGATGAGACGCCGCATCTGGACCGCCACAGGAACAGGAAGTCAATAAAGAACAAGAGAGCAGGCCTGAGAGCATTGTGGGCTGAATGAATAATGCATCTTTATGAGAACACTTTTTTAGTTATTTGCTGCCCTTTTTTTTAGCCAAATCTCTCACATCTGTCTGAAGGAATTTTCGAATTCTTTCACTGTCGAGCTGTTTCTGCACTGCACTCCCAGAAGCAGCCACACAGTCAAACAGTGGTGACGATATTGAGATGTTTTTGTTTTCACCCCCTTGGATTTTCTGTTCATATAGTTTGAATTTCAGTAGGTGGCACTCTTTCCTCTCTCTGCACAGTCTGCAGCAGTGCTCATGTGCAGCTCTCTTTCTATTTATTCCAAACAAATCATTGTAGCTCGTGCCAGATATTAAAAATGTCTTACTCTGGGGCGCTGTGTTAGCTCACCTGGTAGAGCAGGCGCCCCCCATGTACCAAGGCTGAGTCCTTACTGCAGCGACCCGGGGTTTAAATCCAATCCTTTGCTGCCATCCCTTCTCTCTCTCCCCTCCTTTCATAACTGTCACTTTCCCTATCTAATAAAGGCAAAAGCCCCAAAAAATATCTTTAAAAAACACTGTTTTTCCCCAACACCAAATGTTTAAAGCAGCTACACATCTAAAAGCTTGTTGTATTAAAGCTGCAGTAGTCAGTATATTTTTGGCATCATTGGGCAAAAATTTCATAATAATCTTTCAGCATATTGTAATTCAAGTGTTCTGAGAGAAAACTAGACTTCTGCTCCTCCTCATGGCTCTGTTTTCAGGCTTTAGAAAATCTAGCCTGTGACGGGAGACTTTGACCAGTCACAGGTCATTTCAGAGAGAGAGCGTTCCTATTGGCTGTGCTCCGGTCATGTGACGGCGGCGTCAAAAACTTTCTCATTTTACAGCTAAACCGTGCACTACAAGATGATTCTGAAAACATTTGAGGAGAGAAATAGGCATTAACGTAACATAATATTGATTCATATTTTATCAGCGCTGCCTAGTTTGACCGTTTGGTCGGAGTTCGCGAGTGATTGACAGCTGGCTCTCATAGACGGCAGCTGGACAGCAGACCTCAGATCAGCTCTTACTGCTTGTTTTCCTCCGGTCTGTAAAATCTTGCAGATGCCGTTAGGAGCACCGGAGGACACAGAGGAACATGATTTTTTTCAGGTTACCTGTTTCATGCACTACTGTCACAATATAGCGAACGTTTTATAAAAATAACTTTTTTTAATCATATTTGCTCCAATCTGCCTACTTCAGCTTTAAGTATATAACGTCACAGATTATTACTGTAATGGTGAAATTGCAAAGATTTGATCATTTAAGTAGCCTTCTTATTTGATGTCACAGCCAGTCCAATATTGCATTGCACACAAACGTCAAAAATGAGTTTCAGAAGTTTGTCATTTTCATGCACCGAGCAGTACGAGCTGGACTTTCTCCTTTAAGAGGCCGGCACGTTTTGACCTTTGGTTTTACCGCCACACGAGTGTACTTTTCAGTATGTGCAGCATTTTCCTAGAGGTGTCAGTGACGAGTCGGAGCACCTTGGGTACAAACAGCACCACCAGAGTGATGTAGGCAGAGAAGACGACTGCTAGAGCGGCAAAGGCAAAAGAGGCGTCCTGCTGCGAAGACAGGATCATGGTTACTGGAGCCGTGATCAGACACAACACCTGGAGGAAGAGAGAGAGAAACGGAAAGAAGAAAGGGGGAGGAAAAAGTAAGATTTAAAGCAGAGAGGAAGAAGGAGGCGAGGGAGGTTAGGAGGAGAATAAAGTAGAGATGGAGAGAATGAGAGGGGAGGAAAAGCACATCCATAAAAGCATTAGGCATCTGTTTATCATTCCGGGGAGGGCTCCCGTGTGAAAACAGCATTAAAAAGTCATGACTGAAGTGGCAACAGCGCGCCGACAATCACCACATTGTCATCTCATCGGGGCCTGAAGCTCACAGCTTAGCAAAGAGGAAGGAGGTCCCCTCACAGACACCATTAACTATTGACATCATCATAAAACTGAAATGTGTATATCAGAACATAAAATAATAACATTAGACTCACATTATGGAGCCATGTGATGAAATGAGCATGCAAGCTGCATTTAGTGCTCTCATAAATAACCATGAATGATAGATCAATGTCGAATCCTCTCCTTGACGGAGGAGGCGAGATCAATCCATTTATTAATTACCTAAGCTGATAAATGTTCCCTGTTTTATTTATTAATGGGAATCCGGGGCGAGTGCAGGACATTCTGGCGAAATATATATTTGCCTGCTTTTGGTCGAAGCAGAAAAACCTCCTCTGGCAGTTAAAGTGACAGAAACCACTTTCCTCCCCAGACATTTTACATCAATTACAAAGTTAGCCTGTGTCAAGAGTGTCAGGAAATGGCAGCGAGTATTTGTCTAAAGTGGCTAAAGCGAATATAATGGCAGCTATTTCAGTGTAAAGTGCATCCCAGGTGCCTCCGTTTAAGATGATTCACTCGCTATTAACAAGAGCTGAAAAATGTTTATGACTGACGGCTGCGTTTACCACTATACTTTAGTGGCTAAATGGGTACAATTTGAAACCTATTCCCACCGTGCGGCAAAGGTAACAGCTCCACACAAAGCACTGTGTGGATGCGATCTCTGCCAACCACACACAAAGATGACGCAGACTGCACACAAATACCTTCCCACATATATACAAAGGATAAAGTATGCTTGAGTTGCATGAGATTGCAGCACAATAAAAGTTCGTAATACACGCTTTCCTACTTTATTTAACATTTATTTCACCAGCAAGTCCCGTTGAGAACTAGTTCTCGTCTTTAGAAAGGAGACCCGAGATACGACTGTTTGTATCACCACGGGCTCCATAAGCATCAAATTGTGTGATTCATACAAGACAGCAGCGTGTGCTGGCAGTATTATGATTTGGACAGGATCGCGTCCAGGGATCTGCATTTTAGTGAATCAAATCTCAAGACGTACTTGTGGAAAAGTTTGAATATTTTTTTATAGAGATATTTATATATATATGTGTCTCGTGTTGCTCCAACCAAACACCTGTACTTTTCTGTATTTCATACTCGATCCGTAATGTTCAGCACATCCCAGAGGTTGTTTTGGAAGGATAATACATTCTGTTGTGCCCACAGTGGACTTCTTGTATGATTTTTGAAGATCGATGCAAAAATGGCTAAACTAGATAACTTGATTCTGACAGCAAAACTAAAAAAAATCATATTTTTTTTGCACTCAATTGTAGCTGCATGGGAAGTATTCCAATGTGATGTTCAGTCAGTTATCTACTCAAATAATAAAAATACACTACAAGCATTAAGGGAGCATTAAGTTATCTATGGACTCCATTAACTTTTATAAACAACCAGCAGGAGCTGCAGAGAGTAGCCCCTTGAGAATGAAGCTTTTAAGCTCCTGCAGCTGAAATGTCTCGACACACTGGTCAGTTGCTTATTTTGCTCTAAAACGAGCAGGAAAGTGGCTTCTGGAAGCCAAAAAGCTGAGCGCCGGGCAAAGTAATCAAGCATTGATTAACCCCCCACAGATATACTACGGCCATTTTGTGCAATGGGGTCATAAAAATCGTATTTATAGCCACTTTAAAAGTTATTCCACGTGCTGCAGACTGCTCTTCGCAGATAGCAGCACCCAGAAACAGGAGTTTATGCGTGATGGTGTCATTTCTTTTTTGGACTCACAGCGACGTTGTAAATAGCCATCCCCACGGCCCGATGGTCATTGATCTTTTCTGTGGAAACCGACTTGGTCTCATAAGCCAGAAATATTCCCAGCAGCAGCAGTAGACCCTTGTAGCCATAAACCACACCTATAGGAAGAGGAAAACAGTGAGAGAACATAGAAATGATGTAATATGATGTGTGTAATGCAACTGAGGCAACAACTGAAGGAATACAGAGCCTACGGATACATTATTGTATGGAAACAAATGGAGGCCCTGAAAAAATAAATAAGTGTTCGTTTGGTTGTGATGTTATTCTGTTCTTCAATGTATACATTTGGCCCCATTGGTCTCCACATACTGTAGGTAAACACTGACAGACACATACCGCAAAATGTTTAAAATCGCAATAAGATCGTATGGTGACTGAAGTATCGTGATAATATCGTATTGTGGGGCCTCTGATGATTATTTACACAATTTACTATTTTACACTTTAATATTCTGTCTTGTCTTTGAAGCAACAAAGAATATGTTGTGCACGTTGCAGGATGTGGAGATAGATGCAGTCTTAGTGACGTACTGAGACAGCAAAGAACAGAAAAGGGAAGATGGCTAGGAAGTAGGAATCGACCGTTTCTTTCAGGGCCGATACCGATTATTAGTAATCAAGGAGACCGATAACTGATATTTTGAACCGATATACATTTGCAATGAAAATTAAAAATCTTTTTCAAAAATGGGAATAACACAAAACTTCGTTGAAAAGCCTTAAAGTATGTTTAATTAAAAGATAACTTTTCAATATTATCTTAAAACAAAAAGTGCAGGGAGGTCCCATCTTCTTATAAAGTTAAGTGAAAATTGTAATAAATAAATAAACAATATCTCTCTGAAGTTTTAGAAAGTGTAAAAATAAATAAAACTGACAGAGAGAGGAGGCTGCATCAGAGCCAAAGTAGCGCATTTTAAAATTAATTTATTTTATCAGTTATTGGTTAAAAGAAATAACGATAATCGGTCGATCCCTTCTAGAAAGGACTTTACTTCTAGTGTAGGTAACATTGTGAACAGCTCAATGTAGCCATTGAGTGAGTAAGTGAGTATGACCGAGTTGTGCAGAAGAAGAAAACCGAAAATGTAGATGCGATAGAAACCAAAGTGCAAAAATTTGCAGACAGACAGTTGGACTGACAGAGAAAAGGGAACATAACAGTAAAAGAGAGAGAAGCAGGGAAGAAAAGAGGATCTGTGACAGAGTAAGTTCGACACTTCAGACTGCCCATTGTCTCTTTATACCGCCTGATATTAAAGCACCAGCTTTTCTTCTCTGAGAAAGGAACTGCTATGGGGCAATGGCCCAGTTTGTGACCCACATTATTTGAATTTCAGCACCATTATACTTTCATAAGAGCTGCCACGCTAAGAAAGACAGACAGACAGGGAGAGAGAGGGCCTGCGTGGGCCGACAAAAAGAGAAGCAAAGAGGGAGAAAAGAGGAATCAAACATAAGGGAGGGGGGGTGGCGGGGGCCGAAGGAGGAGGCTGTGATATGAGGCCTATTTAATACAGAGTGAATGGTAGTGACGTGTGTGTGTGTATGCATATGTGACTGCATATGTGTGTGTGACAGAGATTATTCAAAACGGGAGCAGGGCAAAGAGTGATAAAGAGACAGATTGAGATATGAGAGGGTAAAAAGGGAAAAAAAAGAGAGAGGACGGATACCGAGCCACGTGTTCATCTTCTCTGAGCTGCAGTGCTCCAGCAAGGGCTGAATCAGGACATCCAAATCTTCTTTAGGGGCCTCCTTAGTGAACTTCTACTCGCATGGCAGACAGAGGAAGAGCAATGGAAGGATAAAGAGATAGAGGGGAAGAGAGAGAGAGAGAGTCGGGGGGAGATAATAAGAAACGATGAGACAGCAGCACTCTGGAGAAGGAGGCAGAAAATGCACAGTAAGCACAAGCCCCGGTGACTGCACGGTTTGATCCCCTCGGTCCTCCCCGTATGTCAGATATAGATGAGTGAATTAAAATGAGTCTCAGATACCCAGTAAATATGAAATATAAAGCTATTTGAATATAAGGTCTGACCACATAAAGTCAGCACCGCACAGATTAGAGCTGATGATGACATCTACAGTCTGCTCTCGTTCCCACAGAGCTTCAATGCACTTAATGAGTGCAGACTACATGCACATTAGTGTCCCGGCTTTGTGTCTTATCCAGGTTTTGATCACATTCGGGATATGCCGTTTTAAAGCTTAAACGGTGTAGCAGGTTTCTGTGTCTTGATTCCTGAACATCACAGCCACTCATGTCTGTACTGATTGAAACAGAATGAAGTGAGTTTGTGGTTTCTGGCTGTGCTTGATGTAGCTTCTCCATCTGATCTCTGGTACATAGCAGAGAATCATCAGATACTTGGATAAGGGTTGTTACATGCCACAGTATCCCGCTTTCTATCCAGCTAGCATCCAGGTTTCTCAATAAGTACTTATCAAGGTAAGCAGGATACTCGTTCACATGGAAACACACTCATACATCAGACCGGCACAAACTGTACAAGTTCGTATGCATTTACCTCGTTAGACAAATGTTTGTTTAATACAAATGTCTAATAATTATTTTGCGTTCCTTCAGTCTTCCCCCGTCCAACACAGTGGCTGGATATTGCTTATCTAGACATTAGGGATGTTCATAATTAACCGTTAACCGACATTAAGCATTTTAACCGATTAACGCTATCGGTTAAAACAGTTAAAAGAAATGTTTGTTGTGTAATTAATTAAATTCGTCTCGGCTCGTCACTTTAAGGAGAAAAGCTGGTCCACCTTAACAGCCCACCTTAACAGCACACCTACGATCACAGCTATAACGCCACCAACAACCCCAAACTCAGCGCCAACACACACACGGAAACTCGTTAAACGTAGCACAAATACACACACTGTTTATCGGGCATTCGCTATTGTTACGCCGGGCAGACACACAGCGGACCACCTGCTAAACTAAACAAAATGTGCGGTGGAGACTTTTACTGGGAAAGTGGCTGCATGTCCGCGCCACTACACGTTAACGCTCCCGGACGGGTGAACTGGGTTCTCAGTTGTCTGTTGTGCTCATACACTGCAGCTGGCGCGAGGAACAAATCTTGTCGTTAACGGTTAATAATCGGTTAACGGGGGTCGGTTATCGGTTAAGACATTTTTTCAAAATGAGCATCCCTACCAGACATCTATACATATTTGATTGAATCACGTTAGACCAAGTGTTAGTGCTGCTATAACGTTAGTGTATAACTGTATTACTGCAGCAGCCTCCCGCTTACGCTTACGTTAGCTAGACCTGCTAGTCACTATCACCAGCATCATTTGGCGATTTATCACATAGAGGGTGAATATTCACGTATCGTATGTGCCTCAAATGTCAGTGTGAAAGCCTCGGTTAACCCGCTACACGACAGCTTTTCATAATTTCCCATTTTCTCATTTTCTCTCATGTGACAGCGAGTTTCTTTCCTCCACAAGGGAGCGCAGCCTCGGCGATGACACGACGCTGGTCTGGTTTATATAGCTTGGAGCTATAAAGCCCTCCATTATATCTTTTTTAAGGATATGGCAGGGGAACAAATCAGAGATTTATTGTTGGTGCACGCAGCAACACTTCAGCACATTGTTATTAAAGTGGCAGCAGGGAGTATATAAAATAACTTTTTTTAATCATATTTGCTCCAATCTCGCCTTCTTCAGCTTTAATTTAAACCGGTTTGTTTAAAGTAGAAGTTTGGAGACATATTTCAACTTCTTCTGTTTACACTGTTGCCGTCTACGTAGGTCACAGCAGGATAGTTTTCCCCCTAAAAGGAACACGGTGATGAGAACCTACCCTGGATGACGTATTGCCGGTCTGATGCATAGTAAGTCACAGAAGTGTCTGCCAATAAATGCAACGTAATAGAATGATGAGGTTTCATCTTTTGTTGTAAAGTGTTTCCACATATTAAAGGCACCCTGTGGAGTTTTTGACTGCTAGTGTTTTGTTTGTATCTAGTGTTTTACCAGCTTACGCATGAGGACACAAATGCATATAATGAGGGGGTGTTGACATGAGACATCACCTCTGTGCAGTAATGCATATCATGGCGGTGACATATGGTTAAATGTAGCGGAGCATTAAGCAGCTAAAGAGACAAATATTTCCCTCAGGAGTTGGTGAACAGCATCTTTCAAAACAAAGTATTTTACAATAAAAACACAACACATTTAAAACACAACGAGAATAAAAAGGAACTGAAATGTCATAAAACATAAATAAAATCACCGAAAAGCAATTTTAAAAAAGAGACCAAAACAGAACTAAAAAGAGAGAGAATATTGGATTTACATTCATCAGGTGGACACAAACATGACTCCAAACCAATGCTAATTTTGCTCTGTGTCTGCTGGATGAGTAAATAGGCAACTGTTTGCTAACAAGTTTGTTGTATCAACTTAAAGGTGATAATATGTCAAAACATTGCATTATGTCCAACTCCAAAATCTAATTTTACATCTAACTATAAAGCAAGGAATCGCTGTCTGTCTGTGTGTGTGTCCTTTGCATATCTTGAGAATCGTTCATCCGATCTACTTCACACTTGGCGGGTCTAATGCTAGGGACTCCATGGAGTGCAGTGTCGAATTTGGTGCAATTTGGACATGTTCAATACTAATAAACTTACAATAAACAAACACACAGCGCTCTGTGCAGCAGCGGGTATGGGGCTTCAGGACACTACAGGCTGAATCAAGCATTTTGTCTGCAGTGGGCAGATGCGGCTCATGCAGTTCACTGCTGGATCCTGGACATATAAAGTTACAACCAAACTTTTATTTCCACTTCCCTGGAGTCAACAAGTACAAGCGCATAGCCAACTGGAACAGTGCCACTCTGCCCTTCTAATTTATAACTTTACCGCCAGCGAAATACCTCCACTAATTAAATTCATGCTCTACTTTATGACCACAGTGGTTATGTCAAAGCAAGTGACTAATACGCCTATTTGGAAATTACTTTTCAGCCTTCCTTTCTCTAGCTGGGAATGTTGATATTGGCAGTGGTAGAAGAAGGTTTTGAACTTGCACTAGTCATATTAATACTGCATTTATTGAATTTTGGCCACTAGAAGGCAGAAAACATCAAAATAAACAGACAATGTAGCAAAAAATCCTCCTTTTACATCCATCAGAAGCTGATTACACTTGCATGTATTTGGGGTTTTGTTACTGGCCACTTGAGGAATGGAGTCCCAATTCAGCTCTGTTTTGGTCTCCACCACCTCTTAAGGAATAAATCTCGTTTTTTATCTGCTAAATGTTCAACTGTCTTTTTTTGGATACGACATATGACACATGCATATGAAGGCTGATGAGAGCAGCTCTGACTGAACCTTACAGTAAATATGCTGTAAAACCAAAACAATGAGCTAAAAGAGACTAAAACACATCACAGAGCTGGTTGATTATTGTTTTTTTGCACTTTGAGTGCTGAAAATGAGCGAGTGATTCAGTGTCGAAAATACTGATTAAAGCAGATTTAATGAAGTTAAACAATTTCACGAGACCTTTGAAAGATAAATGTATAATGAGGCGGTGGATGTTCATTGACCATGTTTGTTTGGCTGCTTGATGAATGCTGATTTTTGTTTACAGTAAATGCCACAGTGTACCTTTAACAGTGCTCACACTATCTAATGAACACAATAATTATTCAGGTCATAAATGTCTGTTATGGTGCTGCTGTTTGTGCTGGGCTTTGTGACATTTATCCACATTTTAGATGGCGCTCTTAGTATAAGATGAATCAAAATGAAAGAACATTTCTACAAATGAGGCACGGTGCCTCATTACGGCGTTATTGACTCACGACAGCGGCCTGCGCGATCCGTGCAAAACGGGCGATGACACACAAATAATCTCATTTGTCTTTCGTACTCTACCTCCACCGTAATGTGCAGAGGATCCACAATCTGCCAGATCATGAGCGACAGGAAGTCGATAGCCAGCAGCACTCCAACTGTCGCGTAGAGTTTCCATGGCTCCAAGTGTTGCTGTGTGAGCAAAGACACACAAACACAAACACGCACAACAGTCATCACTATCCAAGGGCATCACCAGCCAGTCCACAAACAAAGACAAACAACCAGGACAAATAATACGACAGGCGTCCTTGTGATTTCTGGATGACTGGGCGCGAATTGTCTTTCTGAATGTGTGTCTCTGAGTGTGTACATGTGTCTTTGTCCAAGTATATTTTAGGAGCAGCATGAGTTTGTGTGTGTGTGTGTGTGTGTGTGTGTGTGAGTGTGTGTGTGTGTGCAGGCGACATACGGAGAGCGGCAGAAGCTATATTTATGACTGCCACCTGAAATCGTCATTTATACACACTGAGATGCTTTTGTGTGGACAGTTCCCGTGGATAGCTGATATCAACTCTATTATTCTTAACTTAACCTATAATGGAAGCAATACAGCCGTAACCGAAAACAAGCCACCGAAATGAGCTCTCCTACAGTGCTCCCTCCTTATTTCTTTCCACGCCGGTTTACTCCCAGAACCTCCGACATAGTAACGGCCATCCAAGCGTGCAATGACTTAAAAAACTGAGAAGTAAAATAAAGAAGAAAACACATTACACAGTGCCGGGCGCTTTCTTCACTTGAGTTGCATGAAAAAATGATTTGAGAAGAGCTCATTCTCAACTCGATTTGTGAAAGTTTCTTTAAATACTCACGCAGAGCTCTCTGGCAAATTGCCCTTCTGTGGACATGAAGAGAGTTGAAAGTCAACCCGATTCGTTGTGCTTTGGCTCAAATAATAAACCCCCGAAGGTTGGATTTCTGCATAGAACTTTAATACTCATCCATATTCATAAATATTCCATAAATGGCTTAATCTCTTATTCTTCTGATTAGGTCTTAGAAATTCCCACAACACATCGCAGACTGGCAGTATCTTGCTGGCTCCAGGATACACTATCTTCAAGAGGAGGCACACGCACCCACACACACGCACAAACACATAAATACATACACACCAGCATGCAAATAAAGCTGATGACGTGGGTATCAGGGGCCTGGATATGTGTGCCCCAAATCTGCATGTTTCTATGCATGAATGTTGCATGTGTGTATGTGCATTTGTAAAGAGCAGTATCTATGTCAGTGTGTGTCCAACGCACTTATCCCTGCACTCACTACAACCCTGCAGTAGTGAACGATGCCGAGCTGGCCTCTTAGAAGCTTATGTTACTAGGAAGCCTGCGAAGTTTTTAACTTGACTTTTTTTATCAGCCGGCGCCACACATGCTGCGTGGCCCGGCCCCTCTCTCCCATCCTTTCTCTGCTCTCCTGAGACCGCTGAGAGGCTTATCCCTCCCCCCTTCCCTTCCCACTTTTCCTCCCTACCTTCTTCTTCTCCTTCTTTTCGTCCTTCTTCGTGAAGAGGGTGTGGACCCACCAGATCTTGGTGAACATGCTGCCGTACGCCAGGCTGAAGCCGAGGCCGAGGAGCCACAGGCGGAACTGGAGGAGAGGAGGAGAGGATTTTAATTAAACTGGAATTACCACCTCGCGGTTGTACGCCTCCGCCAAACAGTCAAGTTGCAGTTTACATCCGTGTCTGTCCAAAATGTCATCACTACATTATTTTATCCTGTTAGACATTTCTGTGAAATTGTCATAATTAGCATAAGAATTCTTGAGTCGTGGCCAAAAAACGTGTTTTGTGAGGTCACAGTGACTTTTGACCAACAAAATCTAATCAGTTCATCCTTGAGTCAAAGTGGATGTTTGTGCCAAATTTGAATAAATAAATAAATAAATAAATAAATAAATAAATAAATAAATAAATAAATAAGTAAATAAATAAATAAATAAATAAGTAAATAAATAAATAAATAAATAAATAAATAAATGAAAGAATGAATGAATGAATGAATTAATAAATAAATGACTCGATAAATGAATAAAAGACTCAATAAATGAATACAAATGACATTAAATGAACCAAAAAGTAATATTAAAATTAAACATAGGCATTAATTAATTGATAAAATGTGACATAAATTGATATTTCTGTTTTAATTTCCTCCATAGTCGCCGGTGAGGTGGCATAATAATACCTTTTTTTCAAGGGTGTAGGTTCGGTTTCAGAAGTAGAGCAATTACTGTAAGTGAATAAATAAATAAATATACATACATAATCTGTCAATATATATTATATAAAATATCAATTGAATTAATTTGAATTAATTAATTTTTAATTTAAATAATTTCACTTGTATTTGTAGTTTCATTTACAGTAAATTAATCTTGCACGTAAGAAATTATGATGACATGGTTATAGCATTTTCCATAATATTAGTAGAATATATAAAAAATATTGTGAATGCAGTGTTCCTACTTTAAATTGTGTTTAGTTTCCTTATTAGAAATTATGTTATTTGCATCTTTAATGCAAAGAGCTCTGTGTTTTACTGCCTTTTCTTTAAGTAATGTTTTATTCAAGTGTTTTTTTAAAAGAGAATATTTAGAGGGGGGGAGAACTTGTTCAAACCCTAGTAGTGTATTCAGGTATTCTTTTCAGACTGCTTACATCCTCAACAATCTCATTAAGCTTAATGCTCTGAGCGCACAGTGATAACTGAAGGTGACTCAGATGAAAATATGAACTCCCCTCTTCTCTCATCTAGCTAGATAACTAGATTGACTGATTGATAGACTGATTGATGGAATAGGTGATGCAGAAACAAGACATAATATAAGTTTGAGGAAATGGAGAGATTGCAGCAGAAATAGAAAAACAACTATCCTGAGAAGAAGGTCAGAGGCAGAGTGCAAGAGAGAGGCAGAACAAAGCATGAGAGAGAATAACTGGACAGGGACAAAGAGCAGAGACACGACAGAAATGGAAATCTCCCTCTCGCCTCCACAACAAAAAGACTCAACATGGGTGACAGAGAAAGAACTCCCACTCCTCATTAGTGCTGGGATCCCATCGTCTACTGTGCTATTCTGGCACCCGGCAAATCATCGTCTGTGCCACCAAATACTGAAATAACATTCAAATACTTAATGAATTATGTCAGCGTTTAAGCTTTCATTATCTTTCATCCACTCATTTTGCGTGATCAAACTCCTGAAATGAGGTCTGCAGGTGTCTGCTTGCCACAGGCAGGAACATCCAAACTGTCTTCACAACACCTAATGTGGGTTTGCTTCATGTCACACTCACAGTCGGGTAGGGCTTTACTAAAACTGACAGCTGTAACTGCAGAGTGAGATATTTGTGGCACAAAAAAAAAAACTGCCAGGTCCAGCAACACTTTAAATTAAATACAATCAATCAATGTTAATGAGGGCAAAGAGGTGTACTTTCCTGGACTGTTGGCATACATATTTAAACTTGGATGCTACAGTATGTCTTGCAGGTGGACCAGTCAGTACAAATACATGCTGTGCAGCCAAACATTGTTTAATCCCAAATAACTTATAATAAAGATACCAAGCCAAGCGTGCAGGAGAACTACGGTGGCCGCCGCAACAACACAAAAACGCAAATGGCCCTATCTAGAACCGGTGTTTGGTTTGTCAGTTCTGGGCTACTGTAGAAACATGGCAGCTGGCTCCGTGAAGAGGACACACTCCATATGTAGATATAGAGACGGGCCGTACACATGGCGTGTGTGAAAACGCGTGGAAAACCCCAGCCGTGACGCTTTTTTTCTTTCCAGTGTGCTTGGGAGGTTGCCCTTATGTCTGTTACTAAGCAACCAAAACGTAAATGTGCTGCAATGACGATGATGAAGTGAGTTGAACTCAGTCAACACAAAGATAAATGGGTTTCCTTCATCGTATTCCTCACAGCAGCTTTACACTCAATATCTCTTTGTCAGTTTGGTTGACCTTTCAACCGGATGTTGTGACGTCCTCGGACGGAAGTAAAATAGTCCGTGGGGCAGATCTGGGTAGACCTGCACTAAAATGATTAACCTCTCCTCCGTATATTTACCATAAAACTGATATTTACAGAAGCAAGACAAGATATCTGCCGGCTGTGATTGGCATGAAATTGCATTTCGAAAGTTTAACTTGAGAACGCTTGCGTGCTGCGATAGCGTCGCCCTCATGTTGAGAACAAATTAATTTGAGGGCGCAAAAAACGCGGCATGGGTAAGGCCCCATTAACAGCTCAATCTAAGGGGAGACAACACAACAATTGTTATTTTCAGGTGATTATTGTCACGGTTCCATCCGTGCCATCAGCCTTCCTAGTGTGTCTTTTCCCTTTTTCCCTGTGAGCCCAGTTCCCTGTCTGTCTTGTGTGGGCGTGTCTGGCTGTTTGTGTGTGTGTGAAAGGCTCTTCTCCCCTGCAGACTCTCTGGTTGCGTTCGAAAAGTCAAAAAATTACGTCCTAACATCTTTTCCTAACCACTTTTCCTCGACCTCGATGGAAAACCAGTGAAAAATATCACTTCATTACTAGGGTTGGAATTGAAATAAACAAAGGAATATGTGATAAATATTGAGTTAATTGTTTGAGTTATGGAGAAGGTGTAGGATCATATACTTCCAAAGGAAAAAGGATATTCGAACACAACCTCTCTCTCTCTTCCTGATGCAATCAACTCACCTGATCAACCTGCACAGCTGCCTCCCATCTAATCATCAACCACAGTATAAATACCCCGCTTCTCCAATCACTCGTTGCCAGATCGTTGACTCAACCCAAGTGGTAGTCGTTTGTTCTCCTGTGCCTAGGATCACCGCCTTCCCTGCACATTTCCAGCCTCGACATTCCCTCATTCCATTCTCCATTCATGCTTTTGGCAATAAAGCCTTTGTTCTATTTCCACGCCGTTGTAGGTGTCTGCATTTGGGTCCAAAACCTCACTGGTCATAACAGATTATGAACTAAAGAAGACATACTTATTAATATTATATTACAACTCCTGCCAATAGAGCCCACAGTAATGTAATACCTTCTATACTTCCTCTAAGCGTCTTTTCAAACACATATTATAGAATGGCTATCAATGAAACCACATATTTGCAGACAATCCCCAGCCTTACTCTTCATTCTGCCCTCTGGCTCTTCTCTACCTCTGTGTGTCTCTTTCTCCTGTTACCTGGCAGACGACGGGGAACTGAGATCTGTGGACGTGGTGACCATCAATCCCCAGCGGGAACACTGCGGCCAGAGCCATCATGCATCCCACCGCCGTCATGTTGTTCAGGTACGGCTGAGAGTTCTGGATGTAGCTGAAACAGGGAAAACAAACACATTTAGAAAAAAAAACACAGGTAATTAGCATTTCTGCTTAAAGGTACAATGAATGAATTTGTAGGTAAATAGGTATTAATTGTGTTGGCGACCTTTCTGTCTGTTGTTTATTTCTCTCATGTTGTTTTTTAATTAATATGTTATCATTGTTATTTCCTGGTTCTTACAGTCTGGCAAACAAAAGATACAAATATGGATTGCTGCTCCTCCCTGGGCATCTCCTTTCATGTGTGACTGACAGTCATTAGTCTAATTAGTGTGAAGCGCTGAACAATGCAACGACTACTACAGGTGAAATGAACATTTTTTTGACAAGTGACAAAGTAAAGGAATTTAAAAAAACACTGGAATACAATTTAGTGCAGGAGGAACCAGGAAAGTGACAAACTCAAGTATACTCAAATCAGACAGTATGCAAACTAACTATGGTTGGTTTTTAATGTTGCAGTAAATTATTACTATACTCCCACAATGCAATGCACAAAACAAATGGGGGATCTGCTCACAGCTGGGAAAAAATGTAAATAAACAAGTCAAAAGTGAGCACATACCCCGCTCACTGCTTGTCCCCTGCTAAAGTAGGGCTAAAGGTTTTCAAAAGGTACAACTACACCACACTGTCAATCATCATACCTCATTTGAAATTCCTAAGTTAAATAGTTTTTGAGTTCTGCTCTGGAAAAAAAAAGGAAGTCGAAAAAATCAGTTTTTGGCTAAAAATTCCCCAAATTTGGGCAGCCTGCCAGTTCTAACCCCCAAAAGGCACACCTAAATAGATAGATAGATAGATAGATAGATAGATAGATAGATAGATAGTAACGTTATTGATCCCGAGGGAAATTCAAGTTTCCAGCATCACAGTTCCATAGTGCAAAACATGTTAGTAAAAACGGCACAAGTAAGTAATACAGAGTATAAAAAAAATATACCAGATATAAAAATAACAGGAGATGAAGAAACTGTTAAAAATGAATGTAGTGCAGGGCAACAACTGAGATACAGGACTATTAGAAAGTGATATAGTGCTGGATTACTGTCAACCACACTGTCAACCATCATACCTCATTTGAAATTCCTAAGTTAAATAGTTTTCGAGTCCTGCTCCGGAAACAAAAGTGTGACGCGTGAACGGACGGAAGGACGGACGAACACGAGGAGCGCTATATACCCCCGACTACGTTGTCGCGGGGCTATAATAAACTGTGATGGTGAAACAGCTCCAGAAAGAGATGGGAAAACATCCCCCCAAAAAACTATTAAATCTTAAAAAATACATTCTGTTTGTAAAGTTTAATTGTAGTGATGTTCCAAACTTGCAGTTTAATGTACGTCTGACATTGCACGTATTGTGTTACTTCCTGTTAGTATAAAGCTGATTCTATTGTATATATTGGACCCTAATGCTGCGTAGGGCAAGTGAGCAGCATCAATGTAACGTTATATCCACTAAAGGTGATTGTTTTTGTCAGTGACAGGCTCAGATTGTTATTATAAGTGTCTGACAACATTATGAAAAGGACCCTACAGAGAAATAAAATGTTTTTCTACTTTTCACTTGATCCGTTCTGTTTGTTGTTGTGTCCAAGTCCCGCTCAAGGAGAAGTCTTGTTGTGAAATCTACCGTATACTCAAAGACCTCGTCCAAATTGTATGAATCATCTAAATATTCAGCCATGACACTGAAAATCATTTAGACAACACTAAGCTACGCTTTCTGTACTCCAACACAACAAACTCTGCCCGGCTGGCACTCATGTTTCCACCATGGATGTATTCCACTATTCCACCGTTGTCTTCCAGCAACACGTCACCTCGCCAGATTTTAGACTTCTCCGTGAGCGAGACTCTTTCCATAATGTCAGACACTTCTAACAACAATCAGAGTCTGTCATGGCAAAAACAAGCACTTTTAATGGATGTAAATGAAGGTGCCAGCTTGCCCCAAAAGGATTACATTGCAGCATGTGAGTGGCTGCCATCTACAGCGCTCTCCCTCAATACTGGACCAATTTCAGAAATTGTTGTTCCAATTAGTCAGTTAGACACAAAAACATGGAATAATAGGGTTGAAAAATACCCTTTAATGCTACATTAGAGACAATCTCAGCATTATAATACTCTCAAAAACGCTCAAAAGATGTGTGTGTTTAATATAATCTGTACTGTACCATAACACACACTCACCAGCAGAGCAGCTTTCCTCTGCTCCTCAGCTCCAGCTCATCCCGCAGCAGTAGGTGTGTCTTTTATTCTTTCATCCCGTTGACCTGCCCTCGTGTTGCCCTGAGGCCACACTGCTTATTTACTGTACATTCACACACTCGAACAGCCTACATACCAACACACATTAACACACACACATACGCACTGGCCCCAATCCAACCTTTGATACCTCTGAAAAAAACCTTTAATGCTGTTACACACCATGAATATATGATGTTCAGTGCCCTGCAGGAGTTATTTTCTGATGTGGAGTGCTGCTTTCTTCCGTTTTATGCACCACGTCTTGGGGTTGCTTTGATTTGAGGCTACTATTAGAAGAAACACTGGCATCGTTTTTTTCTCTTGCATGTGCACGTCTCCCTGAACTATTGTTGAATATTTTTGAATAAAAAGAAATACATGTGTGATTCCAAGGGACCAAAATCTGATGTATGCTGTTATTCTTTAGCCACTTGGGAGCAGAGATGGGGACTTGGACTAAGTTTGTACTTAAAGCTGCAGTAGGCAGAATGTTTCTGGCATCATTGGGCAAAAATACCATAATAACCATAATCAGCATATTGTAATTAAAGTGTTCTGAGAGAAAACTAGACGTCTGCTCCTCCTCATGGCTCTGTTTTCAGGCTTTAAAAAATCTAGCCTGTAATGGGAGACTTGGGCCAATCACAGGTCATTTCAGAGAGAGAGCGTTCCTATTGGCTGTTCATTCAACGGAGGCAGCTGTCAATCACTCGCAAACTCCAATCAAACGGTCAAACTAGGCAGCGCTGATCAAATATGAAACAATAAACTGTTACTGTAATGCTTATTTCTCGCCTCAGATAATTTCAGAAACATTATTACATTGTAAAAATAACTTTTTTTAATCATATTTGCTCCAATTCTATGCACTGCAGACTTAATAATTTAAAAAAGGGTTATCCAAGTGTTCGTACTGGGAAGTTGATTCACCTAAAAAAACTGCTGAGTTAAAGACGTCTCTTTCCCATTGCAAGTCTATGGGGAAAAAGTCTTTTTGGGTCCGATGGCATCACGTGACGGACACTGAAGTTGCAATTCCACCGTTTGGCTACTAAGAAAATTTGCTTCAAAGCCCGGCATTATGGTTCCATTTCTGCCAATAGGTTACACACTGTTCCTTTAAACAACATTCAAAACAACGTATATTCAAACCATTTCCAAAACATTCTGTTCAGTCCAAACCATTTCCAGGCCTAGAAAACTGTTTTTCTCATTTCACAACTTTGCCAGGAATTTCATGATCATGAGCACCCTGATTGAAACCGTTTTAAACAGTGTCGCAGTTTTCCTAAAGGTTTGCTCATTTTGTGATTGCGTTTGACTTTTTCTTGTTTTTAAAAGTGTCTTGGTTGTGTATTTTTGTCTCCTAACAAGGCAGTTGGTGGCAAACTCGTTTTGTGAAAACAGCTCACTGAATAAATTTGATTTGATTTGACTCATCGTGTTTTGGCTGCTGAGATCAGCCCTCGGTGAAACTCTGTTTGAAATATAATCAGAGCTGGAAGAAGGCCTGACTGGCACACCGGAGCCAGCCGGAGATCCCCAAAGGGACAAACCTCTCCAGCTTTCCACAAAATACTCCTGATAAGCTCATGGACTTATGGGACTTTAAATCACTTTGACCTGGGTCAAACATCAAAATAATATGTTAAAAAGACATCAGAGATATACTGCGGCGGGTTCACAGACATGTATTAAGCTTAGAAATCCAAGATCAAAAGGCAGTTTTTAAAGGAAGTCTATTTGCATTTGGTCTAGGGCAATGCTTAAGCTGTGACAATGAAACCAGCTGCTAGATGGAGAAAAGCCACACCCAAATCACCAACTTTGGAGTCCCAAAACTCGAGAAGCAGCGGTGCCATTCAGCATTTACATCAACCTCAACAGAAAGAAGGATCTCTATTGAACATGTGAATTATTTCCCCTCCGTCTCACATCTTACAAAGACTCACATTCACACATGGAGCGCAGCCACGGTGAATGATCCGCTCTTCTGGAGCAGCCCAGTGTTGTTAGAGGAAGTCATTTCCATTCACTACTCGTCCTCAGACAGGTGACCTTCAGGTAACAAACCTGTGTCTTTAACCTCTGAGGTTCCATTTAGTTGGTCTTCCCGATATCCAAGACATAATTCAAGGACACTTGAACATACATCAGCGTGATAAGAAGTATCTGACAGAAACCTCTTTGGTAAAAACTTATTTGACGTGTACTTTGACTTTTTCGTTTGACCCAGGTCTCATCCACTAACATGGAGCAGGCAGGATTTATGAGCTATACTGCAGCCAGCCACCAGGGGGCGATTGAGATGTTTCGGCTTCACTTTTGAGGAGCTGTCATGTCGTTCATCTTTATATACGGTTTATAATACACACAGAATATTAGGTCTATCAGTGTGGGCCTGGGAACTAAATGATAAGATTCAGCGCTAGCGAACACACCGGACGTTGCCGTTGTAGATGTTGAAGGTTAGACAGACGATGCCGAGCAGAATGCCGAGGCCAGCGAAGACGGACACGGCTGCAAACAGCTTCTGAGACAAGAACCTGTACTCTTCGATCACCACCGTCCGATCAGCCGGAGGTCCAGCACCTGAATGGAGACAGAAAGAGAACGAAATGTGAAGAGAGAAACATGTGAGAAAGCAAACAGTGTTTGAACTTCTCACTTTTCACGTATGCAGTTTAGTTTAGCTTGTTTTCATGCCAAACATCTGGCCCATCCCAGATGGGATTACAAGACACCGCTATTTTACAAAACATCTTCCGGTCATACATATACTTCTATATTCTTCTATCTTCTATATTCTTATCCTGACAGAGTTTTGTTTTCTCCAAGTAACTAGCTAATCAAAATGTTTCATATGTAAACAGCCAACTCAATTGTTGTGCATTATCCGTTTTTACAAAATCGATATCTGTTTTATCTTGCCAAACAAAAGTATTTCGTTACCAGTAAAAATAGAAAAACAAGTACAACCAAATGCAACACTAATGAATGAATGTCTTCCAGGAGTGACTGTGTAAATGTGTGCCACTGTGGCTGTTCAGAACAACTATAAACACTTTTCATTTCAGACATGGCCATACAACACGTCTATTTCTGTTTGAGCAGAACCCAAATTGTAGACATTCAGATGGCTGAGAGAAAAGCAGTCAACAGCTCTACATGCTGCATTTTATTTTCCCTGATTATTGAGGTGCAGCAAGCAAAACAAAACTTTAATCAACAAGAAGTTGCTGTGCAGTTGGTAGTCATGCTTCTGTTTGTTTAACGTATTAAATAAAAACACTGCCTCGGGTGTCCAGAGTTGTTTCTCATATTGAGTAGAGTGGTGGGAAGTAACTCATGTAGACAGTACATTTTTGGCATCATTGGGCAAAAATTCCATAATAACCTTTCAGCATATTGTAATTCAAGTGTTCTGAGAGAAAACTAGACTTCTGCTCCTCCTCATGGCTCTGTTTTCAGGCTTTAGGAAATCTTTTGACCAATCACAGGTCATTTCAGAGAGAGAGTGTTCCTATTGGCTGTGCTCCGGCTGGTGGGCGGTGCTTGGTATTTCCTCAACTGTTCACAACATGGCCACAGAGTCACAAACTTTCTCATTTTACAGCTAAACAGTACCCTACAAGATGTTTCTCAAAACATGTTAGACGAGAAATAGGCATTACAGTAACATAATATTGATTCATATTTCATCAGCGCTGTCTAGTTTGACCGTTTGATCGGAGCTCGGAAGTGATTGACAGCTGCTCAGAGACGGCAAGGCTCCAGCTCGGCTCTGATTGGTTGTTATCCTCCGATCTGTGAAATCTTGCAGATGCCAATAGGAGCACCGGAGGACACAGAGGTACAGCAACTGGATCGGAGGGCACAGGACCGGAGAAGATGAAGGGGTTTCTTCGATGGCCTACGTTCCTCAGGGGATTTAAAGGCCTAAGTTAGTAAGTAAGTATTGCCACTTTTACTTAAGTAAATGATTTGAATACTTCTTCCACCACTGTGCACAGCACAGTAGCGTACACATGTAAACATTTTATGGGTTACCTTCAGTGCATGAACTCCACAACCTCCATAAAATATTGATAATGCTGAAGCACAGAGAAGTAAAATATATTTACAACCAACTTCGACTGTTACCAATGACTCTCACTTAAATGTCAATTTCATTATTATATTATACTGTAATGTAATTTAGTAAGCAAGTTGACAACTTTGGTGTTAATTAAGAGTAAACAAGTGTGTGTCTTTATATGAACTACCTAATTATTTATGCCTGTGTAGCTTTAAAACACAATAATTCCTCAGTGAGGGCAGATGGACGGGGAGCCTCGTTTTACCCTCAACAGCCACCGTCTATCGGCCTTTCTCAATCTGGGACTGCTTCTTACAGATATGTGTGTGTGTGTGTGTGTGTGTGTGTGTGTTTGTGTGCACTCCCCCCCCCTTTTGCCAATATGGACTGTACCTGTATATATACTGTACACATAGTAGGCACCTATACAGTAACCATGAATGCTCGAGGGTGCATATGAGTGCAGGGGAGCATTTATATGTGCATACAGAGTGTGATTAGTGTGTGTGAAAGAAAAGTAAAGGGTGACAGAGTGTGTGTGTGTGTGTGCGTGTGCGTGTGTGTGTGTGTGCATATGTCAGAGGGGAAGCAGCGCAGAAGTGCCAGCCCCGCGTGAAGCTGATGTGTCAGATGTCAGAGGAAAGTGTCAGAGTGTCGCCCCCCTCGAGGGTCGCAGGGTGTCAACACGCCCATCATGCTCTCTGTTTAGATGCATGTCACCGCCGTCACACCACCGAGTAGCGTCTTGTGTCATCTGATAATATAAGAGGGTGTCTGAAGGGTTAATTTAAGACTTTTTAATGCCTCATGGAATTAATAACTGTTTCATGATCATGCTTACCAAAGTATGAAAATAGGATGGAAAACCAGTAGGTTTTATATATATCCTCAAATTATGTATTATTATATCACTTTTTTTTCTGTACTTCCCAGCAGTATATAACCAGTGGTCAACCTCCGGGTCTGAAAAGTGAAGCCAATGCTGAAGTGCCTTAAACGTGCATTCTTTCTAACAGCCAGCAGGGGGCGACTCCTCTGGTTGCAAAAATAAGTCAGATTGTATAGAAGTCTGTGAGAAAATGAGCCTACTTCTAACTTGATTTATTACCTCAGTAAACATTGTAAACATGAGTTTATGATCTCAACCTCTAGTTTCAAGTCTTCTTCAATACAGCATGATGTTCATTTGGTAAATTATGGTCCCATTTAAAGTCAAATAGTCCATAAAGCAGGGGATGCTTTAGGGCGTGGCTACCTTGTGATTGACAGGTTGCTACCACGGCGTTGTCCGGTCTGAGAGTTGTCCGTGTTTTCGTCTTACAACTTTAACCTTTTCGCAGTGTGTTTTCAGTTCATCAAAGTTAATTGTAACATTTTTGGTTGCCTAAAATGTCTTATTCAGTGTTCTGTTGTACTTATAACTCCGCCCTCTCGTTTCACTTATATAGTAATAATAATAATATAATTAATAATTCCTAATGATATAGTTAATTAAATGAATGCAACCTGGAACCGGATAAGCAGAAGAAAATCTTAAATTGTATGAATTCATGTAAGGCACTTTATGAGACATTAGCAGTAACACCAGTGTTTGCTACAGGTCTGATGGTGCTGACTGAAACAAAAAAAGGATTAAACAGAACTAACAGAACTAACATCACCGTCTACAGTAGGCAAGATACAAATATCTAAGACATTCATGAATTAAATTAAAGACTTTTTAATACCTTCTAAGGCCTTTTTTTTTTGGAAACTGAATTCAATGCTTTTAAAGACTTCTGAAGACCGACAGATACCCTGGAGATATATGCTTCAATTTAAGCTTTCCACATTTCTGCCATAAAGAAAATGTGTTGTTTGTGTGTTTGTCCATCTGTGAGATTTCCAGCCCATCTCCTATATGAGCTACATGAGAGCATTCAGTCCTGACAGCGTACACAACTCACGTTGATGTGTTGAATAGTAGCACAAATGTGCAGTGACCCAAAATAGTCACATATGTGTGTTTTAAAATGTAGAACCAAGTGTGACGTATGCTGCCAGAGTTTTTAAACTTTAACAAGTAAAATAGAGCATAAAAAGAGCCAACTGGGGCTTATAGGTCCTGCAACAGAAGTAAGACAACTTAATTAAAATCCATTAGTAACGATGCTGATAACTGAAAGTCTTGGAACAAAGCCTTTCTCAACAGTCTGTCGTGTGGCTCGCTTCATATATTTACATAAGGGCCGTAGTTTTTATAATCTAATATCATATATTCAATACTTCTGTTTTGCTTAACAAACCTCATTTCCCACAAGCCCTAGACCTTCGCGGGCTAAACATCACGGCTTCACGAAAGAGGTGATTTCGTGTGAGAGTCGAGGGTTTGCGGTTAGTTCAGACTGTCTGTGATAATAAAGCAGGACAAAGAGAACAACTGTTTCTTATTCTTTAAAGAAACATCTCATGTTTCTAATCTTGCTTTTATTGAATATGACTTAAGGTTTTGTTTCTATTTAAATTAAATTTATTTTCATCATTTATCCGGTTTTATTGTATTTTAATTAGGGCTGTCAAAGCTAACGCGATAATTAATTTTAGCACCATTCATTTCTTTAACGCATTAACGCAACAATTTTTAGTTCGTAGTGGGTTCAGTTTTAAAGCTAGAGTGAAAATACTGGCATCGTATGATACTAGAAAACCTACGAAATCCATCGGTACCAATTATTTAATACTTGCTTGTTGTAAAAGAGGTACATTTTGGCGAGGAAAAACTGGCATGGCCATTTTCAAAGGG
>CAKAOI010026521.1:0-25134 GCA_916701655.1 Sebastiscus albofasciatus
TATAATCTTACTTTTCAAATTTCATAAAATGTATTGCTTATTTGTGAGTTTCAGCCTCGTCGTCGGCTACAATGTAGAGTAACTCAGAGTTTTACAGCTCTTGTAATGGCTCAGAGCCTCTTTCACGTAGCCCTCCATTGGACAGCCACCTGCACACAAGAAAAAGTTATTGTTCAATCAAGCAGAGGCCATGAGGGTTATTTCTAAGTGGCTTGATTCTCTATGTAAATGTGACAAATACTGCAAACCACTCACATGTTCAGGCTGCCTTTTTTCTGTTGTATTCCTATATGAACAGAGAGCGTAAGGATTAAATTAAAGAAGTAAAACCTGTCGGACTTGTGAAGTTTACACTGTTAGCAGTACTCACGTCGAAGTTGCCATGTGGCTACTGTGGCCACAACCAACACCAACAGCACCACTGGCACCACGATGGCTGCCAAGTGACCACCACTTTGACTCTCCTCAACGCTCGCCTAGCAGAGAGGATTCAATAACAGCTCAACCTCACCTTCACTGGAGATACATCTTATCTTGTGAACATTAAAGGTGCATTAACAGGATTTTGCCACAAGGGGGCAGAACATCAAAACAAGCTAACAGATACACAACCTCAAAGTCACCGGCTATTTGCGGATACAGAGAAACCAGCCAGTTGTCATTCCCAGGGCGTCAAATACCAAGGCTTTGACACTCCCATTGGACGCACCAGGCGTTCCATTAACTACAATGTAAACTAATTCATGGCAACAGTAAACACTCAGAGGAAGTGTGCTGATAGTGTGGTGACAAAGAGCGAAAAGACACACCGAGCAGACGGGAGGGGAGGTGGATAGGTCCAATAAACACAAGGCTTTCATCCAGGAGAAAGTTGTTTGTGTCCCGTGTTCACACTTTCAGCGTCACTTTCACTGTACAAACTTAGTAGTTTTAAGCACAACCATGTAGTTCTTTCTTAAACCTAACTCTAGAGGTTTTGTTGCCTAATCTTAAAGTGACACCAAGGGTAACTATAATGGTTTTGATGGCAAAAAGGGCGTGACAAAGCAGCGGTATGTGACGAGTCGGGATGAGCGGTGCGATTACTAACACTTTGTCACACCCCATGGCATGTCATACAGACGCACAAGGCACCCTTGAGCGTCTGTATGAGACACACAGAGCTTTCAATTAACTACAATGTAAACCCCTCCGTGTCAATATTAAACGCTCAGAGAAAGTGCACCGGGAGTGTGGTGACGTAGTTTAAAGAGCGAAGAAACGCACAGAGGGTGGACGGGAGGGGCGGTGGATTGGTCCAACAAACACAAGGCTTTCATCCAGGAGACCGCTGTTGGTGTCCCGTCACAACATTTAACAAGTTTAATTTTCACTTTACACTGTGTAGTGATTTTAAGCCAAATCATAATGTTTTTCCTGAAATCTAACTGAAGTGGTTTTGTTGCCTAAACCTAAGCACGTGTGGAGTCACGTTTCTGGCCACCTATGAATGTAAGTCCAATATTCCCTCTCCTTTTAGCTCTGTTTTGGTCTCTACCTACACCTGAGATAAAACAGAATGACTGATTTATTTTAGCTTGATAGTTAACTATGTTCAGCAGCTAGCCGCTAACCGGTCTTTTGTTGATACACAATTGGTGTATCAGAACTTTTTTGGCTAAAAACAGCTGCCTAAAGGGGATAATGAGCAGTGGTGG
Organism: Sebastiscus albofasciatus; assembly: GCA_916701655.1. Taxonomy (NCBI): domain Eukaryota; kingdom Metazoa; phylum Chordata; class Actinopteri; order Perciformes; family Sebastidae; genus Sebastiscus; species Sebastiscus albofasciatus. The sequence goes on from CAKAOI010026521.1 coordinate 1,698, forward strand.
AAAGTAACTAAGTACATTTATTCAAGTACTGTACAATTTTGAAGTACTTATACTTTACTTGAGTATTTCCATTTAATGCTGCTTTATACTTCTACTCCACTACAGTTCAGAGGGAAAGATTGTAGCCTACTTTTTACTCCACTAAATTTATTTTACTTAGTTACCAGTCACTCAGATTATTAATATTATTAATTATTATGGATTAAGCTACCCAGCAGTATGGAAGTCCTTGTTTACATACTTACAGCAGCGTGAGTATCAGTAGGTACGGTGGTAAGATGATCTTCCCTCTGATGACCTGTCAGACACCCACAAAGGAAAGTAGATAAGAGGAAGTTTTGAAAGAGTTGTTTTTCAGAAAACTGCAAAAACATCTATCAATAGAACCAATGTGGGAGGATATTGGGTCACATAAGGTGTATTTCCTGTTCTCCGAGGACATGTGATTGGGGTCATAGTAAAGTTAATTTATATTTTTGGGCTGCCTTGATGATGAGAATAAAGGCCATTACTTGAACTAATGAACCACAGCATCATAGTAACACTGAGGAGTTAAGCAATGGCAACACCGGCCCTGTTCTGCCTGATGAACCACTGTAAAATACAACGGAGACAGTGGGAATAAAGAAACACCACACCTGCTTCTCCAGTGGTGACGGTGATGACGTTGCCCGCTTTACTGGTGCCCCGACTGTTCTTGGCAAACATGCGGATGTTGTACGTGGAGGGATTTAGCTCTATTATTGTGGCCTCCGTCTGGTTGGGGCTGAAGTCAACAACTGTCTTTCTGTATTCCCACGAGGCTGTGGAGAAAATGAAAGATTTTACATTATATCACCAGATGCCAGAGTGATTAACAATGTGAGTTTAGCTTCTGCAGTCGAATAAAGTGAAGTTGCAATGATTTAATTATTACACCACTGAAAAGTTGTCATACCGTTAACTGCTTTAGACTCCAGGTAATAGCCAGTGATGGGGCTGTCACCTTCAAACCCAGGAGTCCATAAAAGGGAGATAGTATTGTCTTTGACCTCCTTTAACTCAACCACTGGGGGATCCGGGGGCACTAGGAGATATTTAGCAAAAACAAAAACAAGGATTATTTTATACAGCTCAGTTTAATTTGGGGAATTTGAACATGTTTCTTTTGCAGAAAGAGATTGTGATGATCACATTTACAGAATAATGGATTGACTCCAAATGGGACACTATGACAACACGTGATCTAACTTGGATTTTGGCACATTTCATGATTAACAGAGACTGTGGAAGACCAAATGAAGTTTGTTTGGATGTCCGAAATAAAAGTGATGTTAGAAACAGCAACATTAATTCAGCGTTAAGTAGCAAAACTCCATAAGAAACATGTGAAGTACCTGATGTGATACTTGATGTGATACTTGATGTGGTGCTTTCTCCCCGAACTGTGGTAGCAGTAACAGTCTCAGTTGTTGATGTTGAGTGAACTTGGGACAGAAAAGAAAAAAACATTTTCTGGTCATAATCAGTTTGTTTATTCATATAGTTGTCAAAGTGTTAATAAATGTTTCTGGAATGTTTTTCCATCAACCCAATAATAGCACAAACCTGAAGTGAAACTTGTAGTGTCTTGTATCCAAATCGTGGCAGCAGTGGAAGTAGACTTGATAGTTGATGCTGTTGAAGTTATGTGAACTTGAAACAGAAAAAAATCCAAATCTCTGTAAATAACTTGATATTAAACTGCCATCAATAATAATTAAAGCAATGTTTTTAGTAGTATTTTGGTATCCTCTCATCTTACCCTCATCCAGAGTGGTGCAGAGAGGTGCAGTCGAGGCAGGTCCTATCCCTGCGTTCGTTTTGGCCTGAATAATCACGCCGTATTTGGCGGATGGCTTCAGGTTGCTCAGGACGACGCTCTCTACTTCCCGTGTTGCCGTCACACTCAAGTACTTCCACCTTTTGAACTGTCTGCCTGCGGGGTCGTACTCTCTGTAGCTAATGCTGTAACTTCGAAGAACCCCGTTTCTCTGATCGAGCCTCGGAGGCTGGTCAAGAGAAAAGATTTAACACTTTTTCTTTTTAGGTATATCATGTAAGATAAACTATGTCCAGATACAAAGCCTGGCTAAAAAGGGTGCCATGTAGAGTGACTTTACCTTCCAAGTGACATTGATGCTGTGAGGAGAGAGGGCCTCCAGCTTCATATCCACGGGAGGACCCTCTGGTTCTGCAGGGAAAACACATTTTAAAGAGGCCATCCATCATTTTTTGAAATATTTAAGTTCTGCATAATTGTTTCTAGAACAATAAATAAAGGCCGACACTACCTGCTTCTTTCGTTGTGACTGTCAGAACGTTGCTGACCTCGCTCATGCCCACACTGTTGATGGCGAACATGCGGAGGTTGTAGGACTTGGCCGGACGCAAATCCACCAAAGTCAGCTGAGTCAGTTCAGGATTTGACACTTCGGTACTCACTGCGGTATCCCAGGATGCTGTGCAACAGGGATGCACAGATAAAGTCCATACTGTATACTCCAAAGTATATTTCTAGATATATAATTAGCTGCTAAAATGTCCAAATTCTATTAAGATCATTGGAAGAGTTTACTTGTGCTTACCCAGTTTGTTTTTGAGGTCGATCCTGTAGGCTGTGACGGGCCTGCCGCCATCAAACACAGGAGTCCAGCGAACTGTGACGGTTCTTTCCTTCACTTCTCTCGGCTCCACCTTCAGGGGGTTAGGGCGTACTAAAAAGAAATAAAAACTAAGTTACATGCCTAGTAGTACTAAAACAATTAGTTGATGAATCAATCAATAGATAATATACGGACAATTTTGCAACCGATTTATCGTTTAAGTCATTTATCAAGCATGTGCTTGTTCACAAATGAGAGAATTTTCAGCACCGCCAAGTTGTGGGAGACGTTTTTCCAACAAGCAGGGAGTCATCGGGGAATTCCAGTAATTCATTTTGTCACAAATACGAGTAAATATTTAGTCTCTCCCTCAGATATTATAAATTCTCTCCGTGGGCCTCACCTGCCACTACCGACAGAGTCATCTGGTGTTTCTGGTCATTGAACCATCCCGGTACTTCTATACGGCAGCCGTACGTCCCGGAGTCGCCCTCCTCAACCTGCCTGATGGTCAGCGACACATCCCCCTCACCAAGGTTCCCCTTGAGCAGGTAACGCTCTGACAGCCTGTTGATTACTGACGTGCCGTCTGACTTGATCACCTCATTGGCACAGCCACTGTTGGGGATGGTTCCTCGACCCCAGCACACAGAAAGCCTGCCGTGATACTTGGCATCATAGTTGCATATCAAAGTCACATCTTCTCCCACTCTGGCTATGATGTTTTCTGCAGACACACAACCTGAAAAGGTAGAAAGTCCCGTTGGCAACAAGGAATATTTGATAAGGTATAATTAAATAAAAATATATGCAAAAAAAAAATGCAAATCATCCTCTCATGACTGTCTTACCTAGGAGTAGACAAAAGAGGAGATTGCAACACAGAGAGAGGGGTCTCCTGCCAAAACAAATCATCTTACTCTCGTCTCAGAGTCAATCCAAGAGTTTAGTCCACCTGCTAAGAGACACTGGAATCAGACCACAGTGTGGTTTCAGCTTTGAAATCCTTCCAAGTCACATGATGCTGACCTTGATTTGCTCACACAAACAACTTCTGCTAGCAGAAGAGGAATGTAGAAAAGAGCCGTTTCCTTTTCGGCGGTTTTGGTTCCTTATCCTAGAAGTAGCACGCCGTTATATTTTGATGATTAGACAGAGACAGAATCAAGGTTATCAATACACACTCTTCACTCCTGTTGTTTGTTCTCTTAGTCTTGTAGTGAGAGGCACAGAAGGACATTTAGCTTTGCATTCGCAGAAATTCTGCAGTAAAATGTGCTGGTTTTTTTTTTTTTTAACTGAACACACACACTGGAAAACAGAAAATATTCACAATAACTCTAAACTCTCTGAAGCTAACTTCAATGCTAACATTTACTGTCGGCATGTGAGCACAAACAGAAAATGGTTGTAGGTATATAATCTCAATCTTCATTTCTAAAAACTCATTACATCCTGAAATATAACACTGATGAAAATAGAAAGTCTGGTTTACTCAAGGCCCATGGACTTCTATATGTGTCTTAGACTGCTGAGTAAACACTTGGGTCTGGTGGATGTTTAGAAACTCAGCACAGAACTTCCTCTTCCGATCACTCCTACAAACATGTGGCTGGCACAACTAACTACTACACTATTTATAAATACTAAAGCTGTATATTCTTTTGTTATCATTGTAATCATTTGTTCAATTGAAAGTGGGTTAACTTTTGTATTTACAGAATGAGATGGCCGATCTCTATTTTACTACTGAGCCCGGGAACACAAACAAAAGTTGACGGAAATAAAAGAGAAACTTACTTACAATCGAAAAAATAAAAAAAAAACATGCAGACTTGCCCAATTCAGATGACTTTCTCACACCAGTCATGGAATTACCCTAAACACATTCACAGCCACATCATGAGTATTTCCATCGCTGACTCAGAAAAAGAGGCCTTCCCCATGATTTCTTGGATTTTGCTTACATTGCTAAACTAATTTATAGAAGGAACAAAAACAGTATTTATAGTGTATAGTGTATTTAAAGGGACTGTATGTAGGATTTGGCGGCATTTAGTTATGTGGTTGCAGATTGCAACCAACTGAATATCTCTTCCCTCACTCCTCCCTTCCCAAGACTGTGGTAGCGCCGTTCGCCTCGCTCAGAGGCCATCCTTACCATAGTAACACTACTTTAGGAGCAACGGAAGACGGAGGCTGGCCGTATCACAGTTTTGCACTCTGCGGCTCACGTTACCGCAGTTTCACAAGCGCGTTGGAGAACTACGGTGGCCTTCAGGTAACGTAAAAACATGAAAGGCTCTCTCTAGAGCCAGAGTTTGGTTTGTCCGTTCTGGGCTACTGTAGAAACATGGCGGAGCAACATGGCGGACTGAAGAGGACCCGCTCCCTATGTAGATATGAAGGGCTCATTCTAAGCTAATGAAAACACAATTCTTAGTTTCAGGTGATTATACACTAATGAAAACATAGTTATGAATATTATATTCCATATCTGTTAATAGAGCGCAATGTTCCTTGAAATAAGATAAAAATGCAAATGCAGAAAAAAAAAAAACGGAACTGAGAAAGAGAAACAATCTTTTGAAATGAGAACATGGAGTGAAACTCTGTATAACCGGTTTCACAGTGAATCCTTGAAAACAAACTCAAAAACGTTCTTGTTTGTTTGGGATTGAAATAATGAATTGAAAACTATAAACAGAGACGTGTTGAGAGTGACATTTTCTCCTCCAGTATTTTGATAATAACTCCAGTAGGTGGCATTGTGCCCACAAGTATATACCATCCACAAGCTTTTTCATGCTGCCAGATTAAATCTGCCATTGAAAAACAGAAAGAAAAACAAGACAAGGAATTAATTAATCTGCAGGATATTTTTGCATCTTCTGAGCCTGATGTGACACACGTGTGCCCTTTCTGAGAATAGCGGGAGCCTGTAAACTGCTGCTGCTGCTTTTTTCATATTAATTAAACTGAGAGTTCAAAAGGTTTCCCTCTACGGCTGAGAACATAAAGTCAACAAACGTCATGACAGAAATGTCTTCACTCAGGAGTTCCTCACTCATAACTGCTCTCAGCATTTTGAGATGAATCCCTGAAAAAATGTAAATATTCAGTGATACAGTCTGAAGGAGCAGCCACATCACCAGACAAAACGTTAAAGCTGGGGTAGGCAATTTATTTTTGCCGTCATTAGGCTGTACTGAATGTACTACAGGTCGACCTACACCCATCCACTCCCACTACATAAAGGGAGCTGTACGTCCTGTACTGGTACTGAATGTTGGCACTGAATGTGAATTATACTCTGCAAAATCATCCAGCATGAACTGCATTACTAAAAATAGACGAAAGAAGGAAAGCACCCTCACTTTTAATGTGCAAAATTAATCTGAATGGCGCATGAGTCACAAACTATAATCCATTATGGAAAATAAAGATGAGGATTATGATGAAGAAGAAAATAGCTGCCACCCTGACGTTGTTCCCCCACTCCCAGGCTTTGGATTTTTTAAACTGCAATGAAAATGAAACGTATCTCGAGGGACTGGGTCAATTATAATTGGCACATAGTCTTATATATGTGACATAAATATGCAGTATATTCGAATAAATATCTAATGTTGAAAACTGTATTATTGATTTCTCACTCCAAGCCTTAACCCAGTCCCATATACAGTAAGTGCACAATAATGTAATCACTTATTTCAAAATTTGGAAAATTGTTTTTCAATTAAGTAGAAAGGGAAAGCTCTGTGTTTTGGCACATCTTGCTCTTTTCAGGAAAAATGTTCCTGAAGAAAGAAACGTATGCGCCAAAAATATATGGTATATCAAAATACATTTTTTAAAAATGTAACCTTATACTTTTTCTCTCCTCCAGCCTTAACTCAATCCCACAGGCGCAAATACCTACACACAATATGAACTGTTACTTTTTATATACTAAAATAGGCTTCAGGAACACAACACAGAGGTTTCAGTTATGGTCAACGGAGTACAGCATGTTACTTACTGGTTTTCAAAAGAGTAAAATTATCTGTATAAATGTTGTATTATGATTGCATAGTGACAACTCCAGTGCTGAATAATTCTGGATCACCTTCTTCTACAATTTCTAAATGTCTTCAACACATCTGCAAGAAATTGATAAACGCCTGTTGCTTCAAAATAGAGTCTGTTGAAAAGAAAACATTAATATGAAATGGAACATGCTGTGTTTTATCATTTCATATGAAAAGAAACTGCCAATAAAACAATTGATGCGTGGCAGTTAGATCTGCAGAAAAAAAAATAGATTTCAAAGGCTTGGTTCATTTATGTTTTGGGTTGTCTCGCTGATAGCGAGAAGGAAACAATTTGCCAAATGTAGCATCGCAGATAAGCAAAGAACAAAAAGAATTGTTTGAACGTTTGAATTTTAAACAAGTCTCTTCTGTAGCGAGACAGACCATAGTGATAACGTTATTTAAAGACAAACCGAATTATTGTGATCTTACCAGCACTTCAATCACAATGTTAATACATCAAAACCAATCATTGATGTAATATTTAAACAAAAATGATGTGAGTAACCGTAAATAATGTCACCTGATTTATATTCAAGTCTTAATGCTGTGATCATTATAAATCCTCTCTGGGAGGGTGAATTTTCACCAGTTCATGTGAGGCTAAAATCTCCATATGAAACACATGAAGTACCTATATAAGTGTATAAAGGAAGTGACACTGGCGGTGCTTTGTCTCCAGACTGTGGCAGCAGCTGAAGTGCTCCTAACAGTCTCAACATCTGAAGTAGTTTGAACTAGTGAGAGTAGAAACATGCCTTTTCCAACCTCATTACTATCTGAAAATTAAATCATCAAGAAAGCTTTCGCAGGAATCATTTAGTAAATTTCATTTTTCTATAGTTTAAAAACACGTTAAACATGTTAAACAGTTTCAGTCATGAACGTACTTGAAGTGGCAGCAGTGGAAGTAGACTTAATAGTTTCCGCTGTTCATTTTTTGATTGTATGTTCTCCTCCTCCTCCTCCTCTTCCTCCTCCTCCTAACTTACTCTCATCCAGAGTAGAGCAAAGATGTGTTGAGGCAGCTCCTACTCCTGCATCTGTTCTGGCCTGTATATGCCCGCTGTAGATGGCGGAAGGCTTCAGGTTGCTCAGGATGATGCTCTCTCTAGTTCACATGTGGCCGTAAGGTTTTGGTGCTGCCACCTTTTAAACTGTCCTCCTGCTGAGTCACACTCTCTGTAGCTAAAGCCGTAACTCTGCAGAAGCCTGTTTCTCAGCTCAGCCCTCGGAGGCTGGTCAACACAAAACAACGTAATATCTGTAATATTTCTTCCAATATTACATTTCAAAATTGTGACTTTACCCTGTAAGTGACCCCAAGTTGTAAATCCAGGGGAGGACCACGGAAAATAAATGTGAAGGAGTCAATCAGGCTGTAGAGTCTTTTGTTATTATTGTAATCATTTGTTAGATTGGAAGTGGGTTAACTTTTGTATTTACAGAATGAGATGACCGACTCTGTTGTACTTCCCTACCCAGGTGGGTTTGCATTTTCTTTCAGTACAAAGAATATAATTAGCTGTCCAAACTCTGTGCAGATTCTTGGGATTGTTTTAGTTGCTTACCCAGTTTGTGCTTGAGATAAATCATGTAGGATGTGACAGGCCTGCTGCCACCAAACACAGCACTCCAACAAACAGTGACTCCTTCACCTTTCATTTCCACTATCTGGTTAGGAGTTGCTAAAAAGAAGGAAATGATGAAAAACAATGCTATAAAAAAACAAATATATATCTAACTATCACCGTTGTAGCTGAATTTTGAATGATGCTTCTCATCTGGCACAACAGCTCATGTGTGATCATTGAATCTACAGCTGTACATCTCTGAGTCGCTCTCCTCAACCAGCCTGATGATCAGGAACACATCACCTTCATCGAGGTCAGCTAGCACTTTGTCAATCTGCTGGTCACAGACGTCCTGTCTGACATGATCACTTCATCTGCACAGGGCCTGGCATAGTTGCAGACATACAACCCTGAAAAAGGCAGAAAGTGATTGCCAATAAATAATTTGGTAAGAGATATTAAATACAATCATCTATATGACTTTATTTAAGATGACTTTGGTAGCTAAATCAAGTCAATTAAATTCTTCTCATGTACTCATTTATATAAAGTATGAGGTAGAAAATTACACAGGAGCAATGAAGTTGAAAGACTGGACTTGTGTACGTGTCTTAGACTGCCGAGTAAACACTTTGGTGTCTAGTAACCCGTCACAGAACTTCCTCTTTCAACACTCCCACAACTACAATATCAAAATACAAATAAGTGAGTATTCAGATTCCCCCTTTCATTAACTGCAGTATTTGCAGTTACGCACTAGAACCCAGGAGACTTATACTGAGGTAGAGGTAATTACATTTATTTCATACAGGATAATATGAACTCTTTTTTGTGCACCATAGGAAAGTCACAATAACATACAGTAGATGCTTGTAAAGGACAGAGTTGCATACAGCTGCAACTATTCTAGCATTGATTTTCTCACATTAGTCATGAAGCAAAGTTACTGTGAACAGTTGCACGTTCATTTTGCTTACTTTGCCGCTTTAATTCATAGAAAAACAGCACACCCAAAACAGGAACAAGATTAGCGGAGAGACTCCTCGTATTATAAAACCCTTCATAACGAGGAGGTAGAAGAGAAAGACTATTTCTTTCAGAGAATTTTAATCAAGTGTTTTACTTTGAAATTGACCAATTTCATCATAAAATGGACATAAATGTGGTCAAAATGTAATTTATGTTGACCTGAGAGTTGAGATTGAGCACAGTGTGTATTGTGGATTTAATAGTTTCATAAAACAAAGCATGTTTTTTTTTTATTTTACTATTTATTTTACTCTTTAATGGGCAATTTTTCAAAATACAATTCAGAATTTTTATCAGACTTTCTTCAAAACACGTAGACATTGGATAGATTCACATCGAGTGTACAGTGTAGTCATGGTGCAATCTGCTCTAATATGTTGATAATAATGCATTAAGTCCAATAGGTGGCATTGTGTCCACAAGTATAAACCATCCACAAGCTTTAAAGGGCTGTGAGATCTATTTTGCCACGAAACACAAGCAGCAAAATAATTAATCTGCAGGATATTCTTGCATCTTACATTTGACACACATTTGCCTTTTTCAGACCAATCTGAGAATAGTGGGATGCTGCAAGCTGGTTTAAATGGGTTCAAAGGGTTTCCCTTTAAAGCTGAGGAGGTGGATAGAGTCAGCAGCACATGACACGCAGACACATTAACAAGCAGTTCCTTTGTCCTCATACTGTTGACCATCACTACGGGACACTTCATAACACTTCATAAATGTTCTCAGCAGTGGCGGTGTTGAGATGTTCAAGCGTCCTCTTCGGTTGAAATTTTCTCCCTGGTTTGAAAAAATGCAAACGTTAAATTCGATTCTCAGTCTATAAAAAGGGCGACCCACTCAGTGACTTCAACGGCTCAATAGACGCCCACTTTTAATGTGCCAAATGCATCTGAATGGCACATGAATCACAAACTATAATCCATTCCATACTTACGGAAAACAAAGACGAGGATTATGATTATGATGAAGAAGAAAATAGCTGCCATCCTGCCAATGTTCCCCACTTCCTGGAGGGCTTTGAACAATCCCTGCAATGAAAATCAACCTTATCATGAGAGACTGGGTCAATTATAATTGGCACATAGTTTGAAATATGTGCCATAAATATACAGTATATTGAAAATAATATATTGTTTAGTCAATTTGTTAGGGGTGGGGGAAATGTCTGTAAAGCATAGTATCACGATATCTTGCTTGGCAATATTGCATCAATACACAGACAACAAGTATCGATCTCTTAATAATCTGGTGGTCAGTATTCTGTCTTTCAGAGGTTGTAGGGTGCTCAGTCTTAAAGCCAGAGTGAAGATACTGGTATCAAATGAAACTAGAAAACCTAAGGATCGATTGGTACCAACCATGTCATGTTAGCTTGATGGGAAGAACTCTAAATAATGCACCAACTTTAGGCTAAAGTTTGGCAAAAAAAACAACTGGCATGGCCACTTTCAAAGGGGTCCCTTGACCTCTGACCTCCAGATATGTGAATGAAAACTCTGAGATGAACAGAGTGAAAACTGTATCTTATTATATAAAACAGATGTTGTCAAACTGCATAATTTGAAGTTGGAAAAAAGGTAATAAATCACAATATATCTTATTGCAAATCAGCATATCGCAAAATGTTTAAAATCGTATCATGATCGTATTGTAACACTACAGCTTTTCATTTTATTCACATTAGAGTCCTCATGTGTTGTAAAAAGTATAATTATTTGTATACATTTTGTACTGTGGACACATTTGTTTTAACGCCACTAATTTCTGTAACAGATTAACGCAACTTGTGATTTTAAGATTGTAGCGGGCTCAGTGTTCAAGCTAAAGAGAAGATACTGGTATCATATGAAACTAGAAAACCTAAGAAAGTCAATTAGTACCAACCATGTCATATCGTGAAGGACGTTAAATAACGCTCCAAAGTTACACTAAATTTTTCCGAGGAAATCATGGCCATTTTGAAAGGGGTCCCTTGACCTCTGACCTCAAGATATGTGAATGTAAATGGGTTCTCTGGGTACCCACGAGTCTCCCCTTTACAGACATGCCCACTTTATGATAATCACATGCAGTTTGGGGCAAGTCATAGTCAAGTCAGCACACTGACACACTGACAGCTGTTGTTGCCTGTTGGGCTGCAGTTTGCCATGTTATGATTTGAGCATATGTTTTATGCTAAATGCAGTACCTGGGAGGGTTTCTGGACAATATCTGTCATTGTTTTGTGTTGTTAATTAAAAAGGCATATTTGCCCACTCCCATGCTGATAAGAATATGAAATACTTGACAAATCTACCTTTAAGGTACATTTTGAACAGATAAAAAATGTGTATTAATTTGCGAATAATCATGATTAACTATGGACAATCATGCGATTAATCAAAATGAAATATTTTAATTGATTGACAGCCCTAATTTCCTCACTTTTGAAAAAAAATAAATAAAAAAAAATAGAACCTTACCTCAGTTGTTGAAATTCCAATTATCGCCAACGTTTGGTAACCAACTTCCACATTTTTAGTCACAGATGTCAATATTTCTGTAAGGAGTTGAAACCGTCACTACGGTACTACGATATATAATATAAAGTTTATGCTTGAAATGAAATACAATGAACTACATTATGTTTTATCCCTGAATACAAAACATTGCCAATAAAACAGCTGCTTAAAGACATTTAGATTTGCAAAAAATAGACAATTTTGATCAACATCACCACTTTTTAACATAATTCATTTATTCGCTGCTCACCTTGTCTCCCACCAGTAGTAAGTGTCCAGTCCTGGGTAACGGGTTGTTCCATAGGAGCTGGCAAAAAACAAAATACCTTAAGTCTGGATAATAGAGTTTATAATCAACCTGGTTGATTTTCATGAGCATTACCTTCCTCCATGACCAGCTGTGTGTTGACCTTCTTGTCATTGAACCACCCTGAGATCTCGACCCTGCAGCCGTACACGCCGGCATCGCTCTGCTGAGCGTCCAGGATGGTCAACGACACGTCTCCGTCTGTCACCCTGCCCAGCAGCTGGTACCTGGAGGACTCCCTGAAAAGCACAGCCCCGTCTTCTGAGGACAAGATGGTGTCGGCGCATTTGGACATGGGCACCGTCCCTCGTCCCCAACAGAAACTCAGGACGCCGTGAGTTTGGGCGTCATACCTACAGGGCAAAGTGACATTGTGCCCAAAGAGGCCAACGACCTCGACGGTGCTGGAAGACACTGTGGAGGACGGCAAATGATCAAACAGTGTTCACAATGCAGATTGCAATTGTAATAATAAATGTGAAGCCCCCAAAAGCATCCACACACACACACACACACACACACACACATACACACATCACCACTCTTGCACCCACAGACCCACTACAAATATAAGAAAACCAAAAAAGCGCAGAATATCGACTCACCTTGGGTCAGGATTGAGAGGTAAAAATAACAAAGACCACGCATGAGTGTAGGTTCTTGTATAACAATGTCCCGAAGTGAGGCGAAGATGATTTTCTCCTAACACACTCCAGGATGAAGCGCACTGAAGTTTTAACTTCCCTTTTTTAAGAATCAGGAAGGAAATCACTACCAGTCATGTCTACATTCTTGTGATGAGCTAACATCGGATCAGCTGTTTCTGTATAAACCACATCTGAGTTAATCATCGTCAGATTGATAAAACTGCTGCACTGAGTCAAAGGTAATAAATCTAAAAGGAACGTTGCATGAAAATCATACACGGGACAGGTATAGGGTTTCAAAAAATGTCTCCTCTAGGGCCAGAACAGAGAAGTGTCTTGAAAACAACTCAGCACAGCCAAATTACAACAACACTTTTACACCAGTTACTGCTATAACTACTGAAGATGACACTTTAATGACCCCTTTGGAAAATTGGGGACTTCAATCCAATACTGTGAGCCAGTATAGTAGTACTCCAGACCGGTCTCAAGACCACTTTTTGAAGGTCTTGGCCTCATCTCGGAATCGACCGCATTTTTACTTTCGTCTAGTCTCGGCCTCAGACAAAGAGGACTCGGGATTATATTTCAAAACCGTTCAAGTTCAACTAAATTGCCTGTTTATCGTCTGATTTATTTGCTAACATCATTACTGTGATTGCTCAAAGAAAAAAAAAAGCTAAATTCCCACATAAAATTCACCTCAGCATTGCTTTTTGATTATATCATCAAGACATAGTTCCCATGGTACACTGCTACATACACACATATATAAAGTATACTGTATATGGCTATAAAGAGGTGAGTGAAGAGGGATCTTCATGTGTTATCGCTGGGTGTTTTTATGGCATTGTGGACCTCAAAGTCTCGGTCTTGATACACTCTGGTCTTGGTCATGACTTGGGCTACGTTCCAAATCGCATAATTTTCCTTTTTTACTTTTAATACATACTGCAGCTGCCTTTACAAAGTATGTACTGTTGCAGGCAGTATGCATACAGTTGGGACTAACTACTTCATCATAACATTGCTCCTTGAACTTTGACCCTCTTGCTCATATATTTGCTGAGCAGAGGGATGGCGGGTCAGAATAGCCAGAGAAGCATGCTGGCTTGTATACTACAAAAAACGTGACCAGATGTAGTAGAACATCCTGGTATTTTTGGCATACTGCATTTGACATACTATGTATTTGGACATACTAAATCTTTTAAATAGTATGGTAGTCTGGGTATTTGAATGCACAGCTGGTCTCGGTTAAGGTGGTCTTGACTTCAACACGGCGGTGAGCAGTGCAAAAGGATTCCAAAGCCAAGACTGACACACGGTAATCAATTTAGCTCCTAGACCACACAAGCTATAAACAGACAAGAGAAGTGGGCTTCTTGAGAACTGCTTGTGTCAGTATATAACACTTACTCAACCACAATATTTCCTGTTTAAGTGTGTGTCATCTTCCTCTGGTTTCTTTTGAACTTTCCACACAGTGAATGTGGGATTGCATGTTGTGCGTATGAATAGATTTTTTTTTCGCTCATCTTGTTACAGGTGAGAGCTGATGTTTATAGCGTCCATCTCAAAATGGCTTGACCTCATCTCACCAAACCAATCCTGACTTCCAACCCCATGCTCCAGGTTTTCCTTTTCATCCAGTGTTTATAATAACAACCGTCTTTACCCATTTGCTGTCCTTTATGAGTGAAAACAATACCCTCGGCCAAATCCTATTAGGTTTAAGAGATTCCTCAGAGTGACTCATAAACTTCAAATGATCCATTTTATTAGTTTAGATGCTTACGATACTGTAGACCACCTTGTTGTTTCTTTTTTTTTTTTGTTATATTGTAGAATAAAGCTCTTTACCGGTCAGCTTCTTTCTAATGGAACACTTTGAATTAACAGTCTGTGAACAGGCGATGCTTCCTCCTCAAATATTCATTCCCGTCTTATTCTATTTTCACACTTTGATAGAACATTTATTTCGCAAGCATGACATAATTGTTCACAGGTATGCAAATACACTTTATAGCTGCTAGCAGTCGAGTCACGAACCAGTCAAGGTTTGAATGTAAAGTAAAATTCACCACTGAGGGCTCCAGTTGGTGCCTGTGTGTATATATATGTGCGGACGTATGTGTGTATGCTCAAAGGTCATTGTTATATGACCATTACTAACAGGAAGGAAGAGTCAGCGCAGTGTGTGTATAAGAGGACATCAGCCTGAGAAAAATATTTTGTCTTTGCCAGCCTTTATCTGCCCTCTGCTCACCTCCGACAGACACCGTCTCCACCTCCACGTCAACACTGTCAGAGCTGCTATAGTGCTCCATGCATCACTGTCCTCCCACAGTGATGTCCTGTGTTTTGTCACTTCTCTTTCTCATTTCTCTTAGCTGTGACTCCATTCTCAGATTTCCCGACTAACAATGAACATAATGAAACTGAAACCTCTCAATAGACATGAATGTAATGAGAGAATATGACTCACGAAGCGCTGAGTCTTGTTTATTTAATGCTTTTCTTTGTACCAATTTTTAAATTAAACAGTAGTTATAATAGAATACAGTTTACTTAACTCATAAAACAACTTATTACATAACGTTTCCCTCTATGGTAGCATTTACTGCATTTTCTTTAAGATGTCAAGAAAATAAATGCCAATGTGCCCGCAGTATGGCAGGGACTATAAGACCACTGCTCCCTCCATGAAACGTCTAGTTACTTGCTCAAGCTTTGCAAGAGAAGTCTTGTTTACTTTGATTTCCTGTTTGGGTTCAAATTGGAGCCCTTGTCAATCTGCTGTCCAGATAAAGGTTTAAAAATGCCCTTTAGAGCTGAATAACTGGTCTGGTTCAAAGTGCCATCACTGGAAAATCTATGGCTGGCGACCTTTTGCTGATGTCTGATAAAAACCAGGAGCAAACAGAAAAGGAGAAGTGAGGCAACGAGGTCAGTCTGTCATTTTTAGACATCATGGAGGAGGCTGGTAGCCGCTGCCTGGTCAGCTCCATTTCTGGAGGAACTGAAGCAGCGCAGAGAGACTGGGCTTGAGTTTGACCCATTTAAATGAAAAATCAGTAAAGAATTGTACACCAATACAAAATATACATCGCCGCTTAATTCTTCGTCGATTTGAAGTTTTCCTAGGTGATCCATCACAGCCAGCGAACGAGAGACAGCATCGATTTGCAATATTGCTGACACTAGAGGAGCCATTGTTACCTTTGGAGCAAACACGCTGAGCTGTCAAACAGCTCATCGGTCCGTCAGATGACCTCTACTCCCTGAAGATACACAAAACATCTGCTGGACAGGATATGGGACAACAAGATAATATATTGAATTTGCCAATACTGCCCCCTATTATTCCATTATACCTCCTAAAGCACGCGTGTTTACCACTCTGCATATCAAAGTAACTTATACAAACTTTAAAAAGGGAAAACTTGGTTTAATGCAATTCTTTAGGCATTCATATGTGTATCCGTATCACTTACATGTACTGTATATGCCCGTATATAAGACGGTCATTGTTACATGAGCATTACTAATGGAAAGGAACATATTGTATATGAGAAAAGTTAAATATTTTGACACAAGCTTGCACTTCAAAATCATCGTGAGGTGCTGCAAATGAATTTATTCATTTACTCAACACTCGATGGCCTGATGAAGACCTCGTGGACGCCATGTTGAACAAATATTTTGGTATGACAGCTTTTATCTGCCCTCTGCTCACCTCAGATGACAGCTTGTTTTCGCCTCCACTTGTCAACGCCATCAGATAAGAAGAAAAGGCCCCAAAGAGTAAATATTATCTCACTTCATATTGTGGTCGATATTGTGAGCTGAGGCCCCTTTTGAATAATTCACCTCTCATCTTAAGGTGTATTTATAGTTGTGCTTTAAGGGTTTACAGCGTGACTTTGGAGCCTACTCACGAAGCACACAAGTGACCCAAAATGTTTTAAGTTCAAGTGACAAAGCAAAGGAAGCAAAAGAGGAAGTCAGGTACAGAGCAACAAAGTTTGTGTAACACCGGAGATAGCTGTTCATTTCCTAATTCAACCGACAGTCAGTGTTTCTTTTAAAGCATGACCACGATCGTCCCCTCACCTTAACCAAGTAGTCATTTTACACCTGAGGACACACACATGCACATGATTTTTTTTCAGATTACTTGTCTCATGCACTACTGCCAGGATATAGTGACCGTTTTGTAAACACAACTTTTTTTAAAATCATATTTTCTCTATTTCTACCTACTTCAGCTTTAACCAAATTGTGTTTTGTGCCTAAACCTAACCAAACCTAACCCATAGCATCGTCACATCATTAAAGGTACAGTGCGTAGGATTTGATGGCATCTAGCAGTGTGGTTGCAGATTGCAGCCAACTGAGTCCCCCTCCGCTCACTCCTCCCTTTCCAAAATTGCGGTAACGTGAACCGCCGAGTGCCAAATCGTGGTAACGCCGTTCGCCAAGCTCAGAAGCCACCTTTGCCATAATAACACTACTTTAGGAGCAACAAAATTCAGAAGGCGGCTGATGGTACTACAGTCATTTCACTAGCGTGTCTGAGAACTGAAATCCTACACACTGGACCTTTAAACATATTTAGATTTCAACAGTAACAGTTTTGGAAGGAACAGACAAATGATGTCATCCTGCCGATAGCAGCGTCAGATCAGAAAACGCTTTTATGTGTCGTTCTGGAGGGAATGGACAAACAACATATTTTGACATTTAATTTTGAGGACCAAAATGTAACTACATGTCAGGGCTACGGCAGCTACGGAGATACCACGTGGAGACAACAAGAACTGTGATTGGCCAGCAGGGCCGCTTGTGTTTTGTCCAAAAAGTTGCTGATGCTGGTAGATATTGATGAGTGTGAAGATAACATGAAGCAAGCGGAAGAAGTGTCAGTAGTCTTCTCTTTGTCTGAAACACACATCTATCAAAACCATCATCATGCCAACCTTCTGCTCACCATCATGAATGAAACGTGCATGCAACGACTGCACAGAATAGTGACAAAGATTCCCACTGTCCTTTGTATTACAATGTGAGTGAATGAAATATAATTAAAAGCATGATACAACCTGATCACATTCAACTAGGGCTGCAACTAACAATTATTTTCATTGTCGTTTAATCTGTCGATTATTTTCTCTATTTATCGATCAGTTGTTTGGTCTATAAAATGTCAGAAAAGGTGAAAAAAGTTGATCAGTGTTTCCCAAAGCCCAAGATGACAATGTCTTGTTTTATCAACAAAAAGATATTCATATTGTTTACTGTCATAGGAGTAAAGAAACCAGAAAATATTCACATTTAAAAAGCTGGAATCAGAGAATTTTGACTTTTTCTCTTAAAAAATTACTCAAACTGATTAAATCAATTATCAAAATAGTTGGTGATTGATTTAATAGTTGACAATTAATTGATAAATCGTTGCAACTCTACATTCAACATATCTGTCTAGTGTTGTGGTGCTGTCATCGGGTGTCATCTCAGGTGGAACGAACACGTTGTGTTAAGTATAAATCCACCTTTGAACCCTGCAAACATTTTTGATTAATCCATGAAATCACCACAAGATAACAGGTTTTACATGGTTTCACTTTATCTGTGTGAATGAAAAGAGTAAGCATATTGTAATATTATAATATTCTTGGTTTTACTCAACCATGAATGAAACTTAAGTGAGCATAAATTGTGTTTAGATGGAATATAGAGTAGGTTTCTTTGTCTATTTTCAGTCAATCTCTTTCTCTCCGTCCATTTATTTCTTATTTCCTCTACAAGAACATACTCTAATCTGTGTGTCTGTGTGTGTGTACAATTCATGCATGATGGATTTATGGCTGCTGCTCCCGGCAACTGTGGATCCCCAGCCCTTTCCCCACTTCTTACTTCCCACCCTCATCCCTCCTGGGAGCGTGTCTCGGTGCTCCCCCTCCTCTCTCCTATTAATATCCCACTAGGGAGAACAGAGCTCATGGGGAGTTTTGGGAGCGGAAACGCCTCCAAGCACTCCTGGAAGACACAAAGTTGGGCGAGGGCGAGGAAAACAAAGAGCGACACAGATTAAGGCCAGAATTTCAGTCTGAATGTGTGAAAGAGGATTAGAAAGGGTGAGTGAGGAGAGGAGACAGGATGGAAAGTGAAAGAAGCAAGTTGGCACAGGACAGGACGTGGAGATCTGTCCCAGATATAAATACACCTGACACTCACCAGTACCAGTAGGATCTTCAGGAAAAGAAACAGTATTCACACTGTCTCCTTTTAAAGGACGTAAGAGTTAATCAGTGTAATTTTACAGTGAACGTTCCCACTGCTCATTTTCTTCTCTTTCTCCTCCCACCCACACTGTGTTGGGACGCTGCCATGAATCCCGTCTCTGTTACTCATTGCACCATCGTTATGGGAGATACGGCTGCAAACTGTGTTTTCCCACAAACAATCTTTTCTGGATCAATGACTTCCCACTTGGCGGTGCTTGTAGTCATCTGTGTTGTGTACTTTGCAGCAGACTGTGGCCAAAAAAATAGGCATGAGAAAGGTAGGATGCTGAGCCTCCGAGCCTACACAGCGCTAAGAGAAGAGAGCCACTGCAGGATATGAAGATACTTAGCATTCTCATGAGTTCAGTCTCCTTCGGCACAATCGAAGGGGAAAAATGTGCAAACATAAACATGCCCTTAAAGGAAAGATGATTAGGGATGTACAGAAGAGAAGAAGTTCTCCTGACCCGAGGCTCCAGCTCTTTCTCTCCGCTGGGAAACAAAGTCCTCTTTTCATTTCTCACATGGCCCGGCCACCCCTGCTACTAACACTGGACAGAGAGATGCTGAGAAAACCAAGCGAGGACATAAGCAGGGGACCAGTATGGGAAAGATTATACTGGAGCACATAGTCCCCTAGTGGTAGTGATTTAAAATGGTTGGAATTTGTAGTTTTTACAGGTTTGGGATAGCTGAATCTACAAATTCAAGTTTTATAGGTTTAGTATATAGATTTTAGGTCCACCCATTCAAGACAGCTGGAAGCTCAGAACAGGGATAATAACATTAAGGGTCAAAGAAGTTAATCAAGTGTGGGTTAGAAGTTTAAGTCTTGTTGGCTAAACCCCCGCAGCTTCTATCAGTGTTTTTTCCTGTCGATGCGTCCGAGCAGACAGAGACTGACCACAATACTGTGAATCAAGCCAAGGCCACGAGTCATCGGCGCTAAACACAGCAAGAGTCAAGGTTCATGAGAAAATTTGTGTTCTATCTGTGCACAATTGTTCACACACACACACACATTCCTCCTTGCAGTTGTAAAGCATATGGAGCATATTTTAAAGTCTATTTAACAAGCACCACCTCATGAAAATATAGACAGTGATGCAGAGGGAAAAAAAAAGATAATTTCATCCCTCGTCACTATGCAGGTGCCCCATGGTACAACTCACACAGACAACACGAATTTGAGTTTCAGAGACTTTGTTTCCTGCGTTCTGGCGACTTTTAAAGAATGAAAATAACAAAATAAGTACACTGCAACAACAGGTTTTGTTAAATAGGCCTACCTTTAATTCTCAGTAAAGAAAACTGAATAATTCATCCCTCTCGCGTGAATTTCTGTGAATCTCTGGCATAAACTAATATTCATCAGTTTTTATTCATTCATTAATTTTTTGCCCCTGCTTGAGTATTTCTTTCTCTTCGTACTCTCAGTTTCTTTCTCCTTCTCTCGCTCCCTGAAGGTCCTTTCAGACGACACATGACACCGGCACCACGGCGCTCCGAAACTAATTATTTCCAATGGCTTGCTCCACGGCGGCTTTTCCAGCGTCGAAGTCCAACTTTGGGCGCTGCACGCTGTGTCGTGAGCGGAGCGGTACACTCTGGTCGCCAGCAGCTCTTCCACTGTGAAACGACACTTGGTGTAGCTCTATTGTCGTCCGGGTGGAAACAGTAGGGCTTATACACGCTGTACAGTGCCAGAAACAGGTTGAGATAACGAAAAGGAAAAAAACGGTGTGAAAAACGTGTCATAAATTGGGAGACATACGGGAGAATTGTGACCCCGGGAGGAAAGGCAATGAAAAATGTGAGTCTCCTGGGAAAATCTGGAGGGTTGGCAAGTATGCGTAGAAAATGTACAGCAGTGCATACTGAATATGAGAGTGACCTGTCCTGTTGTAATGTAGATGCATTCATGATGTCTTGCAATGTGATGTGAGACTCTACAGGGACTGTATGAACCACAGGGCGATGGTTATGTGACAGATAGACATTGGCGAAGACGGCTACTTTTTCGCTACCTCTGTTAGCTTGTCTACTTGAATTGTACGACAGTAATCAGTGAAGAAGCACATAACACAACTGTTCTTGAAAAATAAGTAAAACTCTCTGTAGGAAAGGGATAACGCAGCAAAGCTCACTTTATTTAATTTTGACAAAGACGTATCTTATCACTCTGATTCAAATATACAATCAATACAAATAATCTCCATGACAACAACAACGATTATGAGAGAAACAAACTAAAAACTTGTAGCCAACCTCCCTCCAAAATATGACATTATAGGCTTTATGAATATTTATGCAAACCATAACCACACCTTATGGGTCCCTTCAAATGTCTCCAGTTTTATATTATGCTAGTTAAGGATTACTGTATGTCTGATCTACCCATTTCATAACAGGTGATAATAACAAACTAATCTCATACTACCAAGTCATAATGATGATATCTGGTGGTCTGCAGGGCACGTCTTAGGGGATTCAGGGCCGATCAGGGAGAGTTTTTAGAGTATCGTCGTTGGCGCTGCCTGTGTTTTGCCCACCAGCAGCTACGTGATGTCAGCTCGGTTACTCCTATAAGGCTAATTGATCTGAGAGTTTGAACCAGTAAAATACTGAACATACAACTCATTGTGCATTTGAGCGGTGATGTGCCCTCATAACTTAGAGAAAAATAGGGAACAAACTACATGGTCATCAGTGACTACGAATCTTTGAGGTGAACTGACTGAAACAATTTGAATCAGCAAAGTGACCCTCGCCTTGCAAGTCGTAGCAGTCCCTCAGGAGTCGTAATATGATGATCACACATCCTTTGTGTCCAGTCATGAATAATGTGCCCTTTTCTGTCAAAGGTACAAACTGTGAATTCCTGACTTGTCTGTCGTTTTGGCTAAAACAGAGGCAGAAAACAACAGTCCAATCAATAGATGCATGACTGAGAAGGATAGCTTCTCTTGCTGCTGTTGTCCAGCCAGTTCTCAATCATCCAGACCAGACCAGGGGGCGTAAGGTCCTATCAGTCACCTCTTGATTGAGTCATTGTTAAAGACAAAAGGGCATGCTGATTTATTACAACTCTTTTTTAGAGTCAGACACACAGATAGAAGGTTACTAAAAATACCTGTCTGAAACATAAATCAGCAGAGCCAACAAGAAACAAGTCCAACATACTACGGTGGGAGGCTTTATAAGAGCTACAGGACACAATTTACAGCCACGTCTTGTCAAAGGTTAAATCCAGGCTCATTTGAAAAGGTATTTAAACAGAAAGTGATGTTTTTGTGGGGGGTTTTAGAGTAAATATTAGGATGTGACATCTCACAGTGATTTAAAATGCCTCTCAAACATTGCCACTGTTTAATGTTATGTCAATTCTCACATCACAGCTGGTGTTCCTGCTGCGTCCGAGTCAGAGACGGAATCTGTACTCGAACCAATTTACCTACTCGAGGCATTTCAGGAATTTTCACACACACAATTTGTCTTCCTCAAGTTGTCTTGTCTACAGTACTGTTTATTGGATTCAGGTGGGGAACTTACACAAAGACGGGAAGGAAATACACTGTCTGCATGGACGGACACAATGGGGAGCTGGAAGGGAGGGCACCGACTCAGTGGAAAGAAAACTCACCTGAGAGGTCAAAGGTGACATTCCACACATCAAAAGAGAGTTTAGTAGAGCTTTTAAGATTTATTTGATTTCCTTTAAGTGTTTCAGGTTAATATATCATTTGTTTCCAATACATTTTTACTCACAAATTAATTTTTGGAAAATTGTGGGCACACAGCTTTACAATATGGAGTATGTTAGGGCAAGAAAAACAGTTTAGACAACCCCCAGTTAATGCAGTTATGTAAGCCCCTTCAGAAATGAATGTCCATTAAAATGATTAACTGCATCATAAAACACTGTGCAACAACACGTACGCAGTGTTGGGAGGTGCTTGGCAGGGTCTAACGGACATTTACAATGGACCATATGGCTAATCATTTTAACATTTATCTGACCTTTGAAACAGCAGATTAATCGCAAGTTAATCGCACATTTTTTATCAGTTCAAAATGTATCTTAAAGGGAGATTTGTCAAGTATTTAATACTTATTAATATGGGAGTGGGCAAATATGCTTGCCTTATGCAAATGTATGTATATATTTATTATTGTAAATCAATGAACAACACAAAACAATGATGAATATTGTCCAGAAACCCTCACAGGTACTGCATTTAGCATAAAAACATATGCTAAGGCAAACGACTTGACTATGATTTGACCCAAACTGCATGTGATTATCATAAAGTGGGCAGGTCTGTAAAGGGGAGACTCGTGGGTACCCAGAGAACCCATTTTCATTCACATATCTTGAGGTCA
>CAKAOI010026522.1:0-30555 GCA_916701655.1 Sebastiscus albofasciatus
TTTTATTTCTTTATTTGTTTTGTATTCTACATGTTCGAAATAAATTTTGAAATGAAATGAATGAATGAATGAAAACATATTATGTGATTATCTGATATCGCAACTAAACTAAATAAAATAAACCTAACCAAAAACACTGGCCACTGACAGTAAAAGTACATTTTTATTTTACTGAAGCAGACCCTGTTTTCAAATAAGGCAGAGATACTGTAGATATTATTACCAAGAGGAATTGCAGAACAGTAGCCGGAGGGCTTTTTCACAGCAGACATTATGGCTTGTCATAGCAGGAGAAGCACAGGTGTTACTAATAACACTAACGATGGCTCTGTTCCATTCAAGTGTTCCAGTGAGACAGTGACAGTGAGCCAGCATGCACCGCACCAAGAAACTCAAGTCAAAGCAGCTAAATGGAATTCAGCCTTCATTAATTTCATTATGTACACCTGTGCTTTTCCTACTGTGACAAGTCAAAATGTGTTCCCTGAAAAAAAAGGCCCAGCTTATTGTTAGGGGCCTCTGTACCCATCATCTATCTTTCTGCTCCACAGGATAAAAGACCATAATGCATTATACAGTGCATGGCAAGTCGCCTACCTGCTGAGGACTCCTCTTCCAAAGTTACATTTTTGTTTCACAACTTTTTTTTTCATTTCTAGTGCAACTATTCTGGAAAGTACAGTTCTAGTTTTACAGTTAATTAGGCCTATACTGTAACATTATGGACTTGGACTTGCATTTATATAGTTGCGTTTCTAGTCTTCTGATCACTCAAAGCTCTTGCTCATCAGGATCTAATCTAAATACTCATTCATACACCAATGGCTATGCCTTTGGGAGCAATTTGGGGTTAAGTGACTTGCTCAAGGACACATCGACATGTGACCGGAGCAGTCGGGGATCGAACCACCGACCTTCCAATTGGTGGACGACCTGCTCTACCATCTGAGCCACAGCCACCCCAACATTAGCTTTTAGCTTAGCTATTATACAATTATTAATAATACATTATAGCTTTCTGTAGCTTTTATAAGTGGGGATATAAATATGTGATTGTAAACTATTGTCAGAGTTTCTTCTCCAGCTAATTTATGCTCGATGTGCGAGTAAACCTTGATGCCATGTTAGTTATGACTAATAACAGCCAATGCTAGCGGTGCTTTGAGCTAAATGCCTGCATGCTTATGACAACAGTGTTAATTTTCTGATGTTTAGCAGGTATGTTGAACATGTTGACCATCTTTACCATGTTAGTGTTTGCTAATTAGCACTAAACACAAAGTACAACTGAGGCTGATGCCAAATATTTAGATTACATTATAGCCTTTCTGTAGCTTTTATAAGTCTGGGGATAAATATGTGATTGTAAACTATTGTCAGAGTTTCTTCTCCAGCTAATTTATGCTCAATGTGCAAGTAAAACCCTGATGCCAAGTTAGCTTTAGCTACGGAGGTTTGTTAGCAAAACTAGCAACAGCCATGCTAGCAGATGCTAGCAGTGCTTTGAGCTAAGTGCTAATGTCAGCATGCTCGCAAGGACAGTGCAGACATTGTAATGTTTAGCTTACAATGTCTGCATGTGTACCTTCATCAGGACATTAAGAAGATCAAATGGTGGTGTGTGTTCTCTTTTAAACACCACCAAATCAATGTGATTGGATGATTGGAAGTGTCTGCCACCCCTATTGGTTGAGGAAGTGACGTCATCACATATCCATTACACCATGAAAAAAAACAGGAAGAGGAGAGAAGAAAACAATACACGTCAAACAAAGAACATCAAACATACTTCACTATTGAAGAAGAAAAACTAATAATCTTACCATAAATTATTAGGGCACATGATCATAAGTATATGAAGTTACACATTAAAAACACTGCTTGGTCAATTTACTAACAGCAACTCAAACAAAAAGATCAAAATGCATCATCATTAGTCATTAGTTTTCCTGTATTTAGCCATTAATCAAAGTCTTGGGCAAATCTTGATGAGATGATGGCATCAGACAAAATATAGCCAACGTTATGGAGGTCAACTTGAGTTTCCAAAAAACACAACTATTAGGCTGCTGTTTTTCCCAGCATTACGCAACTTTTCCTCCGTCATTATGTCCTCCACAACATTTGTCGGGACGGTTTCTGTGATTTCTGGGTGTCCCCTGAGCCATTCCTCTGGGCTTTAACTCCTGTGACAGGCCCTTGATAGACCAACAGTTTGCCTTACCCCCCAGTCACGCCTCCGGAGAGGAAAAGTGAGCAGGATCAATGTGATTATGTTGATTCGGTGTTTGCAGCCCCCTAAGCAGGTTAACCTCTCTGCTCTCATGGGCCTGTGGGAGCTGCCACTCATTCCCAAATGACGACTTGTCCACCAGGCTTGTCAACACGTCCCAGCTCAATTTACGAAACATCTAGGCCTAAATAATGCAGCTTTCACTTTCAGACACACAGGACATTTTTGTCAAACTTATAACAGGCACATTTGCAGCATTAAATCTGTAATTTGTGTTTCTAAATATGCTGCAGGATTTTCATTAAATGAGTCAAACTCAATTAGATTACTCTCATTAACTGAGTGAATGATTCTTGATTTTTTTATATTTGCATTTTACAGTTTTTCTCAGTTGTTTACAGACATTTTCTGTAAGTATACTTCATATCAGAATATGGTTTATATTCTTTTTATATTCCATAGCTTGCAGAAGAGGTACACACGTATGGGGATTGCACTAATAGACCTTCCGTCTCTGGGCAGAAAACATGGTTAGACCATTTTTGAGCACATGGTCAAGGGTTATGGCTCTCTTTGGTCCTCTTCCTCATGGTCCTCTTCCTCTCTTTCCTCTTTCTATGCCTCTCTCTCCGATGTTTGGATCCATTTCTTCCAAAACAGAAGAGCTCCCCTCTGGCTCATTTAACTCTAATTGCTAATTGAACTAGTGTGCAACATGTGTTTGCCCTGATGTGAGGAGTCAGAGTGGATAGTAGGAAGTTTAAGTTTAGCATTTTTAGTGTTAGTTTGTTGTGTTTGTTATGTGAACACAAGAGATTATCTTGCCAAATGTAGAGAATTGTGAGTACAGTAGTAAGAAACATGCTTGTATTTTAGCAGAATTGGTTCAGGGGGTTGAGTTACAGGTCGTGGTCTTGTGTCTGAAGTAGCAGCAGTGTTAGTGTGTAAACAATTGAGAGAAACTGTAACTTGGCTACTGCAGGAAGTGTTGGCACGTACAGAATATAATAATTTTGCCTGGAGTCTTATTTGCAGGCTGTCAAAATAAAGGTGGGAGTGTGTTTCACCTCAATACGTTGAGCAGTATTGTTGGAGGAAACTACCACATAGTTAATAGGGGGAAAAAAAACAGGAACGGAGCAGCATGAAGTCTGTCACGAGTCCTTTTAAACCATTTCTTTGAGACTTTTTGACACAAAAGGAAAAGAAAAAATGACAGAAATGTCAAAAATAGCATTTTAGAAAAACACCAACTTAAAATAGACCTTTTTCGTTTGTTTATGTGCATGAAGTTTGTCATGCTCAGTAGCTGGTGAGTCACTACGAACGTCTTGACAGTGACATAATTCACCCAGTAGAGCTGATGATCTCTGATCCCATGCACATTCAGAGCTCCACATTTGAATACCATTAGGTGATATAAGATGATAAATTACCACTGGAGGCACTGAAACTTGTCTGATTTCATCTCTCTCCTAATGATATTTATTCTGTGGAGGAAAACAAATCTGTAAGTCATGCA
This sequence comes from Sebastiscus albofasciatus, assembly GCA_916701655.1. Classification (NCBI taxonomy): domain Eukaryota; kingdom Metazoa; phylum Chordata; class Actinopteri; order Perciformes; family Sebastidae; genus Sebastiscus; species Sebastiscus albofasciatus. Next base: position 3,756 of record CAKAOI010026522.1, read on the forward strand.
TTTATTGAGCAAATGCTTACGGTTTTGGGAGAAAAAAAATAAGTTTCAACACTGGGAAATAACAGAAATGCATTCAATAGCTTATGACGTGTGCTTTTCTAGGATGGCTTTGGTTATTTTGGGTTTGCATCTTGAAGTGTACAGTACAGTCTGTCCTTTCAAACATAAAAAAACACTGATTTATTAGTGTAAAAAGAGAACATTCAATCTTGTGAAGGGCTCATTGCATGGCTGGAATATGATCTAAAAAAATACAAATTGCAAGTCTCCTTCAAAAACAAGCTAAGGCACACTGTAGAATTTGTACAAAATTAAAATGCCTTTGTTTTACATGGCAATAATTGTTTAAAATGACCAACGCGTTGCAACTGACATACTTAAGGTCTTCATCAAGGTCACTGTCAGCATCCAGCTGTAGCTTGCACACCTATATTGTGTTAAACTAATCAGTAGAGTGGGAGGGTGGTTCTCCATCAACGTGGAAGCCTATTGGTCCAAAACCAAGGCCCGTTGAAAGAGGATGGGACACGGGCGGACACGGGTCTTGGGGTGTGGGGTATAACACATGCGCAGTGTAACTGAAGCTGCAGCCGTGCGTTGCGATTGGCTCAATCTCGGTGAGTGCAGACCAGATTTCCCTGCACATGTGTTGTACCTCAAAGATATGACGCACGCGTTGATGACGCTTGACCCAGCCTCTTTCAATAGGCCTTGTCCAAAACAAGGAGGTGATGCATCATCAATAGAGGAAACAAAAAAGGAAAGGGGGGGAAGGGGAATTGGAATGAAGTGAAGGAAAGAAAGAGGAGATGAGGGGTAAACCTAAATGATTAAAACAATGATTAATATGATATAATGTGACTACTAAGTCAATGTTGACGTAATGTTTTCTTATGTAGGTATACACATGATTAATTCTTCAATCTATAACTACTATAGCCTGGTCCACATTTTTCTATTCATGCCTACAAACACATTGACGACATTACCTTACCCTTCAATAGTTCAATATATTAAAATACATTTTTTTATTATTTATGAGGTGATTTTTCATAAATTAAAACAATAAAACAATTACTGCCATGTAAAATAAATAAAATAAAAAGGCATTTTTACTCTACAGAGACTTGCATTTTGTATTTTTTTTTTTAGATCCACCCATACAATGAACCCTTCACAAGATTGAATAAGCACAGTACACCTGAAGGATTCAAAGAGCAACCTGTATGTGACTACCACAAAGACCCAGCAGCACTTCTACTCCGTTCTCTTCAAGAACATGTATTTATTTATTTTATTTTTAACAATATATATAAGAGTTTCTAAATTGTGACATAACTGCAATACAAATGATGCACCAAATGAAGTGTCCTCTTACACCGGCTAATAAATGCACAGTTGCTAAAGGGTGCCATTATGTTCTCTCAATACTGTTAGATTTTATGAAAATAATTTATCTCACTGTCAGGTTTTGTATGTACAATGCGACAGTTTCTCCGGGTAATAAAGAAAGACAGTGTTTCCGAAGGCATTTCACTATATTGGACGTTGGCACATTAATGAAAATAATCTCTCACAAGGCCTGTAACAGGCAGCAGTACTGCATATAATTAACCTAATTATGTCTGCTAGAGTAAATTGAAATGCACTGTAAATTCAGACATTAATGTCTAGACCGAGCTCTACACGTAATCAACTTAATTTATCTTGTGATGACGTCAGAGCACGACTGGGAGTCCTCATTAATGTGAGCCTGCGTTTTATTGTCTGCTCTTCCCTATTTCCCTCTTGCCATTATTCTCCACCGATGGTGTCGATCCAAGTCACACCTCCTCCTCCTCCTCCTCCTCCTCCTCCATCGCATCCTCTTCTCCTGCTGGGTTCGACCCACGCCGACGCTTTCATTGCCGAAGTGTGAGCCGTGCCGCAGACCACCAGACGGGACAAACAAGATTCCCCTCCTCCCCCTCTAAGCCCCCCTGCACCCTCCTCCCATTTGTGCTCTGTCTGGCCCTGTCTGCCCAGGAAAATCTGAACTGATCTTATCAGGTGAACCTTCTGGAGGCACAGAAACCTATTAGGAGTTGAATGTTTCCTATCCAAATTCAGAAATCAGATATGGGGGTGGATTTATGAGGTGAGTCAGGAAACTTTGCAGCGCTTCACCTTCAGCTACAGTTAAAGGGAAGGTTTAAATCATAAAGGGAATGACTAGCCTGAGATAAAAAATCATCAGAAAGGGACAGTATGTGATGTACTGGAGATAATCCAGTCTGTGCTGAACTAAATGCATGAATTTTAGAGTTGATGGGACACTGTCAATCATGTGTTATTATCTTAAAGTCCCATTAAATCTCACAGTAATACTCAAAATAGCTGCATAAATGCCCATCACCTGATTTTTTTATACATTCAAATGTCAACGTGAGTGAATGAATTCCACAAAACAACAAACCACATAAACTTGACACAACCGCTGAAGCAGTACGAACATATTTCCTCTTTTATTTACATTCCTTTTCAAATGTTAACATTTTTCGCTATAACTTTTGATCAGGTTGGCATTTGTTCTCATTAAAATAAATTGGCACGAGTAAAACATATGTAGACAAAAGTTTATTTACACCATACAACATTTTGTTTTTAAATATTTTATACAGAGCTGCAGATGAGAGAGCTTGCTGGGATCCTTCAAGCAGATTCTGCAGTATTAAAGTTGTGAAATATATTATTTATATAAAAGTGAGTATTATCTTTATTGCATTTAAAGCAATGAAGAATGTAGCTTGACAAACATTCATTTTTAATATGACAGAAAAAATCCTCTTTGCCTCCCATGTTTTATATCATAAAGTAAAAAGTGTAGTAATGGCCAAACAGACTGTTATAAACTTTTTAAAAACCTGCATAAATATATACATTGTGCTCCCGGGTCCAGTTTTATGAAATCAAAACTGGACCCAATGAAGCTGGGACGACATGGCATGTCATTTTGCTTTGTGAGGTTTCATCTTGAGAGATCACCTTTTTTAGCCAATTCCTCAACAGATAATTTGAAACACATGATGGTAAATATTGTACACCAGGCTGCCCCACACTAAGTACACTAGTGAGAATACAAAAAGTAACACTGATGTTTTTTTCCCTTTTTTTCTTTTTTCCTCTCTCCTCAGTCCTTATATTGTATTGGCACATAATGTCCCTGCCACACTCGTATTATCCAGATATGTATGCCAAGGCTGTTAGAAAAGTCTGTTGCTTTATTCAGTGCAAAATACATCTCTTTCTCCTCCTCCTTTTTTTCTAGTTTGCATTTTCTCCTTCACCCTCTAGACCTCCGTTTGGAAGTCTCCCTCCTGGACGTCTAAGGGCAAGTTGACACACTTTTCCCACTCTGCAGGCGTCATCTCCAGTGAGTCCTTGGTGTCAGATTCTAGTACATTCATAGTGGCGTAATTCTGGTACTCACAGGCTGGATTGTAGCTCTCCCATGGGTTCTTGTTTGGCATTGCCTTGTCCTGTGAACATGGCCAGTGGGGTGTGATATTAGTGGCATGACATCCTCCCTTATAAAAAAAAAAAAAAAAGGACATTTCCATTTCCATTCAACTCATTCAAAAGGGCATTGCATGAATTCCTAACCATTGCTAATTGAAAAATAATGGATTAATGCTGTGGGAAGCATCAAATAACAAAAGATAATGGTAGTGTGTTAAATGTGACCATGCTTATTGTGTTTTCCCCAAAGCTCCGAAAACTGCTGCACTATATGGGCTTCATGTGTGAGCCATTCGTCTGAATGTGCTCTCATTGACAGTCCCAGAGACACTACTGCAAATAAGGGAGAGAAGCTGCTCCCAGTCAGGGAATATAAAATGGATACTAATGTCTGCAGCCAGCTCTGCAGTAGATTCATTTGGGGAAAAAAAGAAAAAGAAAAAGGGGGGGGCAGTGAGAATGTACTGTAGTTATCGCTTTCTATACAAAAGAACTTGCACTGGTGGTAACTAAGCAACGGGCCGCAAATTACATTGTGCTGTAGGGGTGATTGAAATGTGAGCGAGTGAAAAAAAAAAAGGATTACATGCAGCCAAAAAGGCTACCGCGTGGCTGACATCGTCTAATAGTCTGGCTGTGTTTGGTCACCGGCCCAATTTCTATTTGTTGCAGTCAACAGAGAAAAAACACTGCTGCTTGTCTGAGAGAGACGGATAAAGCTTGACATCCCCATTGTCCACAGCTCCAGCCAGGTGTGGAGACAGATGGCGGGACGTTTTGATTTGCAGCAAGGTCAGGAAAGAATTCACATAACCTCGCCTGACTTCAGTTGAAAAAGAAGAAGAGAAAGTTCCTCCCCCTCCCCACACAGTTGCAGTAAGAGAACAGCGAACTTAAGGGTAATATTTTGTATAGATGTTGATAGGTTAAATAATCTGCCATGCATTAATGGAAAAATGATGGGGGGTGCTAAGTAGGTAAATGTGCATGTAAATAAAAGTGCATTCATGGCCTTGCATTGGAATGGATGCACTCTATTGCAACAAGATTACCAAAGGTCTTTCTTCCCTGAGACTGGCCTTGTGGAGGAAAATGCTTCAGTGCTTTTTAAAGGGGCAGCCACATGAATACTTTAGCTTCATACTGTAACCGCTCATTTGCACAATCACACATTACGTGTCCTGCACCGGATATTTAAATAGGGTTGCTCTCTTTAAACTGGCTGACCGCCACCCCACCCTGGTTTCCTGTTACTCACCATGCTGCCCATATTTGGTATGTCTCGAAATCGGTCCAGGGTTTGAAATTTCTGATTCAGTTCCTGGAACAGCTCCATGTGTCTTTTCCTGGTGTGCATGACTTTCTGCAATGGCAAGGGTTTTGTCTTTGGTATTGACAGCCAATAATGGAAATGCATCTTGCCTCTCCACCCCCTCCAACTCTGATCAATTTGTTAGTGTCATGGTAGTTTACTTATAGGCCAGGTGTGAAACAAATCTACCTGACTGCCAAAATAAAGGAAACACCGAGATAACTGAAGTGATAGGACACCGAACGCCTGAACTATCTTAATTTGCAATGTCTGGAGAATCTGAATTAAACACAATTCTTCAGTGACAAATTGGCTCATTTGGAGTTTTGTTTGCGTAAGGAAAATCCTTATAATCAAACCTTGGCACAAAACTTCCATTTTAAGGGGTTGGTGTGCATCGAAGCTAAAACAAAATGCAGCCCTCGCCAAAATCGCTGCCAGAAGCCTCATGTTTCCTTTACTTTGAAAGCGCGTACAATATATATGCAGTAAAGCCTGCTTTAATAATGCAATAAAGGAAATGCTAAAACCTGCCAAAGGGGGGTTAGGGGGGGTTGAATATGTGTTTTGCAAGCCAATATAATCATTGTTGAAACCAGTGGTAAAATCAGATGTGAAATGTGCAAATGACTTTAAAAGCATACAATTTTGAAAATCAACGTATAGCTAATGGATGTAGGAGATGTGGGAGGACAAAATGTAGATGAGAACTGTTGCCCTGTTTGTCAGTTGACAGCCTTGCTTTTACCTTAACTACACAGCATGTCAATAAATCACGTTGAGTCAAGGCTGTGTGCTGTAACTCCAATAAGCTTAAGAGGCACAACAAGTACTAGTAAATCAAATGACAAACACAACTGCAAAAAAAAAAGAGGCTTTTCTCTGCATAAAAAAAGCTAGATGCATGTATATGGAAAGAAACATCTTTTTACGTACCTCAAAGTCCAGATCAGAGTATCGCGACTTTCGTCTCTGCGAAAATAAAACACAAAGGTGTTAAGTTAATAAGTCATCAGTTAAAGATGCATACTTCAATAAAAGTATATTTGAAGCTGTTTTGTTGCAGCTCTGTATCCTCTGCGCGTCATCCACATGAGCATATGTACCTCTAAGGAGCTCATAGATATTGTCGACCCTGTCTCACTCCTAGAAAGCCCCGCAGATTCCTCCATCTCGGCGAGGAAGTTCTTAACAGCCGTGCGAGGTTCAAAGGGCAGGTTTTGCATCTGCTCGGGAGCGCTAGGATACTGCTGCTCCAGGTTCACATTCATGTGGTCCATGCCTGACGGGCTGATGTTGAAGTCAGGGCTCATCTTGTAATGCATCAGCCTCTCGTGCGGCAGCGTATCCATAGTGATGTTCATCTTGGTGTCCTCTTTCAGGAGCGTGGGCACGTTGCCCGACCCCGACAGCGCCGCCGCCGAGGCACGGGGCATGACTATGTAGTCCGTCTCCATCATCTGGCCCTGCAGCGCGTGGCCCTCCATGTCGTGGCCGACCATGTCGTGGTCGCTCTGGCGCATGGCGTCGTCGGTGCACAGGTAAACGGTGCGGCGCATGTCGGCGTTGCTGTCGGCCATGCACTGCTCCTTCAGATCGCCTACTCCCATCGGCATGTGCAGAGCCGAAGGCTGCTGGATAATCACTTTGGAGATGATGTTGCCAGGCAACGTGGAGTAGTTGAGGCCCTCGGGGACCTTCTCATCCTCCTCATCATTGAGGGAAATGCGGGAGAGGGTGCCTGTTATGGTGGCGGCGCGACAAGAGCCCATGTCTTTGTGGAGTGCTGTGGGGCAGAGTGATACGAGGATTAGTCGGAATGTCTCAAGTAATGAAAGCAGTGTCACAGTTTCGTCTGAGATTATCCAGCATACGACCAAAAGAACAAATTCAAATTAATTCTCAGAGGATTTTGCGCTACGGAGGGAAAACGGTAACGACAGGACGGAATAGCTGTGAATATGCTTTGAGTGTGACATTACACCTAAATGCAAAGGGACACAACAGCAGGTATCTCTGGAGGATGTTAAATAAAGTACATCCTCTCCCTGCCATACAGTACAGCATGTAGTCATCCGAATCCTAATTCAGTGATTGGTGATAACCTTGCAATGCACCAAATATTATATAAGAACCAGCAGCTATCTATTCAGAAATACCTTCTGGTTATAAGAACACCCTGTCCTCCCCACTGAATCAGCAGGAATTATGTTGTCTGTTCACAAAAAGCCTGCAAAGAGATTACAAGGACAAAAAAAAAAAGAGATCTAACCCTTTTGTTTGAGTCTAATTGAATGCTCAGTGTGGTCTGGTATTCAGTTTACTCTTATATTGTGTAGGGTGACATTGCAGAATATCACATACGCAGCTGACAATAATCCCTGTTTGTAAACCACCAACCTAAACTCTGCGAGCCCAGAGAGTAATCTGTAAAGTGCATCATTTCTCTACCGACCGCAGCTCTACTTCGCTCTGAATCTGGTCATGATTTATGAATGACACCTGTCTGCTCTGCCTTTTTTGTATCGGTATGTCCACTTTAGCTTTACAAGACTGCAGAGCATGAAGAGATGTGGGTCAAAAGAGCCAGACAGCCCTTTTTTCAACTCTTAACAAGCTGTGTTTCTGAGAGCTCTGAATAGCGGCGGTCAGCTCGGTATTCCCTGCGGATCCATTTAAGACGTGTCCTTCATCGGTTTGGACGGATGGATAATTTGCACCTCTTCTGAACATTTCGTTTTTTATTAAATCACACACTCGTCTACCAACAATTACTGTAGCTCTAAAGTACAGAAGAAGCAGACGCGGGAATCAGGAAAGAAATATTATCCTCCCACTAGTATGAGCCCGGGAAGAAAATCCCCCTGAAATGAGACACATAGCACCTACGCACCTATTCCATGACGGCGTCAACACGTTAATGAAAAACATAATTACGAAGTGCGACTGCCAGACGATGGGAAACGTCGCCGCTGTTCACATTTATTGCAGCAAAAGCTGAAAATGAATATCCATCAGCTCTCTTTATACTGTTTTGTTCTCAGATTAAAGTCAGTGTTTTGGTAACTGTGAAAAAAAACTCCTGTGGGGATTGTTAGTTGTTATGTAACCTCAGCTATTTTCTACCGTCTAACCTCTTTTGGGTTGTTTTTTTTTCTTTTGTACATGCAAGGCAAGGAGAATCTTGTTAGTAAGAGACCATCTGTTCTGTACCTGATCGGCAGGCGATGTCCACATCTTTCTCAAAGTCCGTCTGTGGGAAGAGGACAGTCAAACGGTCAGACTTTTATACTGTAAACTGTGTGTATATATAAAACACGAGGCATTCTCATGCTGCAAGATTACTATTAACAATATATATATTTTATTTCCCAATGCTTTAGAAAAATGCAAAGCAGTCATTTTTTTTTCTCTGCAGCATCCTAACAATATATCAATAACACATTTATGGAAAAGAAAAATGCAACTGCAGCAGCTGGGAAGTATATTTGTGCTCCCTGCTAATGATCATATTGAACTAGGGGGGCCTTGACACCATTCTGCTATCATGAAAACTATTTCACTCTGCCTTGCATTAGAATACTAATGGCAGATCATTGCTATGATGTGCCAGTGGCGTCGTCGCACTAGATGAAGAGGACTGGTGTCCCATTTCAAAGGTCAGGCTGGAAACAGTCCTCTATTACCCCGTGAGAGGAAACAAGGGGGGTGGGAGGGGGATGCATGGCAAACATGTACAGTAAGTTCAATCAAATGGAAATAAAGGATTGGGCTCAGGGCCTAAGAAAACCAAAGGGAACTAATGCCATTTATCAGAGGGCCGAATGTCTACCCCGCATGTAATTGCAGCTTTACAAAAGCGTTGTGTGGAGAATTATAAACCTATGGGAAACAATGCCTCGTGTTTTTTAGAGGGAACTGAATAATAATGAATAATAAAAATAAAAAAAACATGAAGAGCACAAGTTAAATTAGGGTCAATGGAGAATAAGGAGGTTTGCATGTGCATTATAAATAGCCAGGGAACATTGGGTCTTCTTAAATTACAGAGGATCTAATGGTTACAGATAACAGTGGGTGACTGTGCCTACCATTATCTGAGCATGCCCATTAGGGAAGGTTCCTGTTGCATCACCGCTGATTGGGTCTTGGCAGTTTCTGAGCCGACATCTGAAAGCATCTTGGACCTACAGACAAGAGGGGGGAAGCAGGTTTTCATTGTGTCCACAAAAAAAGAAGCCTTTGAATGTTCATTCTTGCTTTTTATTATTAGATCTTATCTTCTGTCAAGTTGAAAAAGATTTTTACTTATGTCTGGTTGTGATACCTTGATGTGTTTATGCTTTGTTAAAGCCTCTGAACACCCACTCAGGTGTTGTCAGTTAATCTGGCTGATTAGACCTCTGCTCAGGACTGTGTGGGTGTGTGTACGCTATAATTGAGTGACGTCTTCCTGAGTCTCCTCTTAGCTTTGTTAGGGCGGGACAAATTACACCTTTATCATTCTTATTGGTAGATGAAGATCTGTGACCTAATAAATTCCCATCAACGCTCCGGGCCCACATTCAACCTGAGAAGATGTCTAATCAGCCAGTATAGTAACTGAAAACACCTCTCTACATGTACAGAGGCTTTAAGGTGGTTAAGCTCTGGAGCTGAAGTTAAAGCATCTCCAATTTAACCTTTGATTGAGCAAATCTACTCCCTACAACATAAAAAATACATGTATCCGAGGATGTACGGATTGTATCTCCAAGTAAACAAAAAAAAAAAGATGACTTTTAATCATCCTCTACCTCTCTCCGTAGGACACAGTGCACCATCACGATGACAAAACCCTGCAGCGAGTCGAAGACGGCGAAGAGGATCTGAAAGAGGATGGAGCGCTTGTCTGTCATGGCGAGCACCGCAGACATCCAGGTCAACGCCAGCAGAGGTAGGACGACACAGGAACTCCACAGGGACGCCCTGAGAGAAGGAAGGGGGGGTAGGATTGTGTAGAGGAAATGAAAAGCAAGCAAATTGGTGCAGATGACACGATAAGGTCTGGAGTGACAAGCGGCATCTCGCTTCTTTTCACTCCAGGGCTTTAATGTTGCATGCTAGTAATGTGAGCGTACCTCTAAAATACGCATGTAACATCGCATGTTTTACAGTACAAGACATTCCTACACTGCAGCTCTGATGCTGTGGATGTAACAGCAACATCAGTTTACGCTGCAGTGGACTGCAAGGTCTAAATTGTAGAGGTGGACACGCTGTACATGCAGAGACTCCCTGTAGCATCGTCGTATTGATTCAGAGACACTGACAGGCACTTACATTGCATTGCTAGCTGTAGTTGCTGATAAAGCAGTTGTTGATACAACACCACATTTGGCACACTTGAGAGTTAATCCTGTATGCGGCTCACTCATCTGTCTGTGGGACATAGAGACAACAGCATGACAAACAACGCTAACAGCCACTACCCCCGACTTCAAATTCTCCCCCGCCATATTAGCAAACAGCAGCCAATGTGTGGGCGCTTTAATGATTTTCATCTTGGACTGATTCTGCCAAAAGAAATACGAAGCCATGTCGTTCCCGAGAGAGATCTGACCTCTTTATGTTTATGCCTGTAATTTTCCTTTTCAACGGCAAGAAAAGGAGGTCTAAATCTCCATATGTGTGTGTGTGTGTGTGTGTGTATAAAACAGCTAAACATGTTTGTATTTTTGCATGAAGAAAAATGTTTAGAAGAAAAAACCAGGTACTAACAAGGACGTGCTGTCATACCCTGCTCGGTGCTTCAGCTTCTTGTCCAGTATGCCATCTCTGGACACTAGTTTATTAAACACCAAGATACCGATCACCATGTTGACCTGTCGATAAGGAAAAGGAGAACAGCGATATTAGCTTTTCAATAAATCATCTGCAACAAGATGATTTTCAAAACCAATGTTGAATTTAATATCCCCAGCTTGACATTCTACATAGCAGCCAATGATTTAATGTCATTATCCCGCGGGGCGTTTTTTTTTTTTTTTTCCCCTCCGCCCGCTCTGAGCTTTGACCTCTAGCTTCTATTGTTTGCTCATCTCTGTGACATTTCAGCCAATGGATGAGGCATGCCGCGCATAGTCAGCCCCTCAACAAACAGCCTAAAGAAAAGATCTGCTTGACAAGAAACACTCGCCTTTCTCAAAGGCACCTTCTCCTATTATTAGCAGCACCTAGGCTAACAGAAAAACTGAAGATTTACAGCAGCCGGGGTAGAAAATTCTTTAAAATATTCGACTATTTCAAAATCCCCCTGTAGCGGAGATAAAGAGCTCATTAAGTATTTATACAAATACATTTGGGGAAGTTTTTCTTCAACACGCTTTGTGTCTGTGAGACATCTCATTATGATGTATCAATACAGTGATAACAGCGGTATGGTGTTCCTTCTCACTGCGGAGGATACAGTAGTTTCTGCCACTTTTTTTTTTTGCAGAGATTATCTTGCGTTCCTCCCGAGGTTCGTCACAAACGACAGCACAGCAAGACTTCAAATCTCAAAACTCGGAGCTCAAACTAAGACGTTTAGTCGCTTTTTTAAAAATAAAAAAAAAATAAAAATTTGACATTAGTTTATTATTATTTCTAATCCCAGCACAGAACAGAGGTTTGACAATGAAAACTATTACTCAGTATTCACTGTTTCTCCATCCCTCTGACACAGACTTAGTGATTTGCATAATCACATTCTTTGTGTAATTTCCTCTGTACAACAATGTAAATAGGAGATGATTAAAATACCCCAGTATATTAGATTCTGAACAAATCTAATGCATTAATACTTTATAACCTCACAGCTACATGAAGCGCCATTATGGTAAATGAAAGGGAATTGCTTGAGCACATTGCCTGATGGGACGCTCATTACTTTGACTTTGAAAGCAGAGTGTGTTCCTCCTGTTAGGCAGTTTCACAGCAGCATTTGGTCGAGTTTCAACAAATTTGTACCACATTGATACTGTGTCACTAAGACTACATTGTGGTTTGTGCACATCTTATTATTTTTTTATTATTATTAGAATTATTTATAAACAGGATTGAACAGGATCACTACAATTACATACTGTACAGGGGTGTTTTTTGTAGTTTTTCTTGGCTGTAAAGCTGCATTACCCTTATTCTTAGCATATAAAAGTCAAAACAGAACATGTTATGAGTGGCACGTACCAGAACAACAGCAGCTGCAGGTCCAACAAAGGCATACAGGAGCCCACCCTCTAAAGACAACCAACAGCTGCAGGGGAGAGCAGGAAGAAAAAACAGTTAACTCCCACGAAGACATTAACATCCAAGTTAATGGCGCACACCAGCGTACAATTGTATTTCCCTCAATTGTCAGGAGAGAGGTGCCATATGCTGTAAGTCTATTTCCAAAGTTTCACGGGGTAATAAAATGCTAAAGAGATTTTAAGCAGTGTTTATGCGTCTGGTATCCAGCAGGGATACAACTCACACGGAATTGGGGTCTCGCTGCGCTATTTTGAAATCTGATTGGGTTCAGGGGACTTTGTTTATGGCACTATTTAGGATAAGTAAGCCACTGCAGGAGCACTTCATCATTACTCTTAAGTGTTACCATGAACCTACTGCGTGTGTGCTGAATGATAAATACAGAATTAGAAAAAAAAAAGACTTACTATAAGGGTGTCCCATAGCCCTTTGTTTTGGTGAATCCCATTGAAACAGCAACCACTAAAGCTGGTAATCCTTAAAAAAAGGGGGAAACAATCAGTAGTTAGTCAGCTGTTCTTGTCAGAATTGAGTCCACTTCAATGCAGAAAACAAAATCTGTGCCTTCCAGTCATTTAACAAAAGTGCAGCTAGATTCACTAGTATATATATGACTATATGATCAGCTATATGCATTTCAATATTTCAGTCAACATGCTGTACATTATTCCATTCAGTAGCAGAGGAGAACAGACTGTACTGTGCTTTGACAAAATGGCAGCAGCAGCGGTGCATCGAGTCCAGAAAAAAAAAAAAATGTAGTGAAATTTCATCACTGTACTGTAAGAAATTTCACCGCCCCTTCCACACCTTTTCATATGAAGGCATTTTTTTTTTGCTGTATGGCTCCTCATTATAGATTGCTGTAATGGATTCGGTCCTCCTTACTACCGTGTGCTCAGAATATTAACGCTTTTTTGCTCTCGGAGCAGCGCAGGCAGGTGCTATTGATGTAATCAGTTTCCTGGAGGCACGAGGCGAAGACCCCGTGGCCATCCAGTGCCTCTCTGCAGTGCTGAAGAGGTAAAGAGTGCCGAGTGTACACAAGCATGTCATGAATCACCAACAGCCTGGCGGAGACGCTGCACTTCAAACAGGCTGAATTAAAGAGACAACAGGTACCGTGTGCTGCGTGTTGCTTTGGAAAATCAGTGTCGAAACTGTTTTTTTTTGTCTTCTGTTTGAATACAGGTGGTAATCTGGAGAGGAATTAGAGTCGTTTTATTTTGTAAAGATAGCGTTCATATTATGTAATGCATTTTTAGAGTCGCACAACAAGACATCGATTGTGTTATCTATCATCAAATCGTCTGTGATGGCGTTTTTGAGAAATCCATGTGATTGTAGAACAGCCTTTGTCCATTTTTTTTTTTTTTTTTCTTTTTGCAGCAGCAAGCGGTGGCACTGCAATGACTAAGAGAGCCTTGTTTGTTGCTAGGTAACAAGAAGAATGAGTGTGGGTTCTTTCATAATCAAATTGATTTTTTTTAAAGGAGAGATTTCTAGCAGTCTGTAAGAAAGAAGCCTTTGGATGAGGATTCAGACTGACATTTATTTAATGAAGAAAGAATTTAAATCTTCAAAAATTTTGATACAGACATTTTTTTTGGACTGCCTGTGTTTATCGACAGATATGTACAATAGTCAGTTTTGTTTTTTTTGTGTGATGTGATATTCAAGTGTAAGGGGAGCACAGCGTGGGAGGCAGGAGGAACTTAATTATCTGACTGATTCAGATCTGTCGCAATATGGATAATAAAAGCATTATATTGGTTCCCTACCTGTATTTGCAGTTACAAATGATTGAACATTAGACTTTGGAAAAAGGATTTCAGAATAATCTTACAGCAGAGTATATCAATTCCCCACATTTTACTTCTGCAAACGTCTCCTCAATTCCATTTCTGAGGCTTTTTAGATAAAATGTATTCTGCTGCAGTGTACGTAAATGCTCAGCTCACGCCCTCCTTATCAGACATAAGGTCATTGCAACCTGCTATGGGAGAGCCGCCGCACAAGTCTGTCTCCCCCCGCTGCTCAAGGCCGGTCCATTTACCCAGCCCTCAGAGAGCTTGACTGGTGCACAATAGCATCACAACAAAGAGCCTGATAGGATGAGGATCTGGCTGCCCCACAGAGAGGATGGAAAAAGACCTACAGATACTTGGAAAGACACCTTGGCCAGAGACCTTGAGAGGAAAATGGCAGCTGCGAGGGATGATGGGAGATAATGAAGAGGTTTAGGGAAACATGCTGCTTAGCTTTACTTACCCCAGCCCAGACACAGAAAGCGCTTGCGGATGAGCCTGGTCCGGACCTTTCCCGTCACTGCCATGTAGGACTGCCAGGCCTCGGTGAGGACCCAGCAGAACGACGCCAGGAAGAAGAAGTGCAGGAAGGCTGTCGTCATGATGCAGACACCCTATTAATACAAGGGTCAGAAAGAGATGCATTCAGTGACTGTGGGTTTAAAACATTGCTTCACAGAAATGCAGCTATAGAAAAGCATTACCTTTAAAACAGCAAACATAAAAATTAGGACCATCAAAGCTAACGCGTTAATGCAAATTTGTTTTAACGCCACTAATTTCTTTAACGCATTAATGCAACATGCGATTTTTAGGTTGTAGCAGGCTCAGATTTAAAGCTAGAGTGAAGATACTGGCATCATATGAAACTAGAAAACCTAAAGAATCCATTGGTACCATGTCATCCTAGCTTGTCGTGAAGGAGGCTCCAAACTTGGTGAGGAAAAACTTGGTCAAGGGACCTCTGACTTCAAGATATGTGAATGTAAATGAGTTCTTTGGGTACCCACGAGTCTCCCCTTTACAGACATGCCCACTTTATGATAATCACATGCAGTTTGGGGCAAGTCATAGTCAAGTCAGCACACTGACACACTGACAGCTGTTGTTGCCTGTTGGGCTGCAGTTTGCCGTGTTATGAATTGAGCATATTTTTTTATGCTAAATGCAGTATCTGTGAGGGTTTCTGGACAATATTTGTCATTGTTTTGTGTTGTTAATTGATTTCCAATAATTCATATGTACAAATATTTGCATTAAGCAAACATATTTGCCCAATCCCATGTTGATAAGAGTATTAAATACTTGACAAAACTCCCTTTAATGTACATTTTGAACAGATAAAAAAATGTGTGATTAATCAATATTACATATTTTTTAATCAATTGACAACCCTAATAAAAAAATGTTGCTGCATAACAAAAACAAATGCACCAGATTCCACAAGTACAGATTCCTGCAAATCGATTCTATTGACATTTCTATATTTCCTTGAACTATTCTTGCAGCATCAACAGCATATGCACGTCTAGACCGTCCACTTAAGTACCGTCCCGTGCAGTGAATGAAACAAAGCAACAGAGGTGGCAATTGTAGTAAAGATCAGAGCCGGGCTAGCTGACACATGGTGTAGCGTTCCTCTGCACTAACCCTCATTAGTATGCTGGGGATCCCACCTGGAGGCATGTGAGCCAAGGTCAACTGTTTTACACAGAGAGGAGGGGAGCAAAACACACAACGCTGCTTAAAACAATACAGAATGCACGTAGCCGATTGCATTCAGGCTCCACAATGTGGCAGTCAGCTTCATTAGCTTGTCCGTCTTTGTTCCCATGGAGAGGCATCTCCAAAATGCGATTGTTTAGAAGAGGATTAGAAATAAAAGAAGTATCCCGGAGAATCTTGTCATTGCACGCTGACATTTGTGAGTGAGAAGAGATTAAGCTTCTTTTTTTTCTCCAGTTCAGATTGTTTGCAGTGTGAAGCGGCGGTAATCTGAGCGACGCCGCACAAAGAGGGAAAGATTGAAGTGTATCATCTCGTCCCAGGGCGTCCACACCATACTGTGAGATCTGCCATACGCTTTACATCCCCACCGAGAAAACCACACTAAATCCATCCATCCCCCGTAGTGTTCATGGGGTTCACACGAGACGGTAATCCTGCATTACCTCATGTGCGAGAAGTGGGGAATCCTGCTTACCTACAGCCACGAGGGATAGCAATTACGTAAACCTAAATATTGAAGTTCCTGTAGGATGCATTCAGGTGCAGTATGTACGTCGTAATGCCATATTTAAAATGTCTTTGATGCTTAAATGTGATCGGTAGGTTTTTAATGGCCAACTTTAAAGAGGACCTATTATGCTTATTTTCAGGTGCAGTCAGGTTTCTACGAGAACATGTTTACATACTTTAATGTTCCAAAAACACTTTACTTCTCAACCAAACCAAACTCTTCAGACTCCGCTCCAGCTCTGCTCTAACTAGCTTTGTTTGATTGCGTGCTAAACTAGCCGCTAGACAAAGTGCGTTACTTGGTGACATCACTACGTTACGGAAGAAAAAGGCGGGATTTCAGGAACAGTGTTTCTGTGGGGGAGAGTAACTCCCTTTGGTGTGGTCTTTGTAACTTTGCAGGCCTTTTACGGACAAAAATCTATACAACACACTAAATGAAAGGGAAAAAGAAACACAAGCATAATAGGTCCGCTTTAAAGAACAGCTGTGTATTAATGAGTAGCTTATAAAATAGATTCACCCTGCTTATATTAATAGCATGCATTAAATATATACTGTAGGTGGCAACGACATAATAAACAAGCAGCAAAGTCACATTTCTAGTGCCCTAAACTTACTTATTACACGGCTGTGTTGAATACTCGATTCAATCAGGGCATTGTGCGGTCTGTAATTTCTCTATAACAGACCGTTGCTATGTATAACAGACCGTTGCTATGGGTGCAGCTCTGATGTCGGACTCTGGCGGACCGTTTTTGTGTCAAATTTATTGATTTGAAGCGGGATAATGTACAGATAGCGGGTCATTGTTGTGAAAGAAACCACTTTCAGGGTGATGCTGTGAGCAACACATGACTAAAACACTATTTAACCACCTAGTTTATATTATAATATACTAACATATGAGTCAGTTTTGGAAGATATTTACATTGTTATAAATGTTTAAATAAATGTCCCATAGGTGACAGAAGCAGAATCACTTTAGAGCTGCTAATGTCGCAGAGATGAAAATACAAAAGCGACACATCAAATCAAAGCACGCGAAGCTCCCTTGACACATTGCCACCTGGCCTTGTGGTAATTACAGGTGCGTACAGCTGCTTTTGTAGAAATCACACACACACACACACACACTTCTGTGTGCTATAAATCTTTTGTTTAATAAGCTTTGAGTAAGAAATGGCATTTTCTGAGCTATTTCATAGCGACATACTGCCTACTTCTGGGATGTTCCATGTGGATTAATGAATTCAGTGACCTGTATGCCAGCACGCTGATGTGCTGTATGTGGTTAAATATGACAAATCAGTGACGAAAAATCTTATATGGGAGCATTTTTACTGGATTTTTAAGTGAAGGGGACAAACATGTGGGTCTGCAGCCTCACTGCCTGTTCATCCAGAGCTAATTCTAGTGTTGCTGTTGCTCGTGCGCTGTCCAAGGTGCTGAAAATAGAGCCTGCCTTGTTTCCTGGAAACAGGTCATATGCAACCGTTATGTTTCACGGCTCATTCGTAGTGCCTACTGTATACCATCCAGTCTCATTAGTCCCTAAATATACAAAAAACTATGCATTTAAAAAAGACAGAAAGGTATATTATGAGGACGTTATGATAGAATCGGACAGACATAGGCGATCATACAAAAAAGCAAGGTTGAAATGTAGAGTTCACACTGCCCTTTAGAAAGGCAAATGCCTGGAGATGTTGAGCACACTGTGTAAGTATCCATGGAAACAGAGGAGCTGAGGAAGGGACCACATTAAAACATAGCAGAGCTGATAGACATGAAGGTAAGAGTAGGGAATGACGGAGTATACTTCAAGTCCGTTCAATAACAGCAGTTTAAGGTCAGGGCAGGGAATTTTAAGAACTTCTGACTAAACTCGGACTGAAAGGTCCGGGCCGAGCCTCGACGCTGTATATATTGAGGACCGAAAGCCTAATTGCCGTGAACTGTTGCACACTTTGCTTCATAATGCAATGACAGGGCCACTGGAATGAAAAAAAAAAAAAGGAGCAGTGACATATTATCGAGGCGAAACATTAAAAGGGATTTGCTTATAGCGAGGCTGAGAACCCCCTCTTTCATAATTGGATTGAACTAATGTTGACATGGTGATTAAATTATTTTCCTCAGAGCTCCAGGCATTTTTTATTTGCCAATCCCAATTTCTTATTTAGTTATTTACATAATTTACAGATTCATTAATTGGTTGTATAAGAATACAGTATACTTTTTTGGTCCATGTTGGAGCACGATTTAACAATTAGCTTGTTGGTGGAGAAGCACATGAATTGCTCTTATTCTACGGTGTATTCTGTGAAGATTATTTCAAATGTTGCAGAAGAATCTGAACCAGACCTTACAACATTGAATCAGTGTGGGAGGAGGAGGCTGGTTGTTATTCTGATTTCTGAAGCACCCTCCTTTTGAATCAAGCAACAAGTGCCCCGGTGCTTTATACAGTAGGCGCTTGGGCGGAGGACATTAAAAAAACGCCAAACAACACAGTGGTGGTGGGAAAGTGTTGTTGAACCGAAGAGAAACACCGAACAAAACGCATTGACTTTTGCTCCACTAGAGTCAGAAAATGGCTACTTCTGCCTACTTTGTTTCAATATGTAACACTCTTAAGACTCGAAACAATGCTTAAAACCTCACCAGAGGATTCCTGTCATCATAATGCTTCTGGAAAAGCTAATGATTTTGCATGTTCCAATTCATCAATCACTTAGTTACGAAGTCTAACCTTCGACTGGAAGGCAGGAATGAATTAAATCTCTCTTTGCTGCACCTCACTATAAGGGAGGTCAAGCTTTGTGTACTAAAAATATACTATCGCTCAAATGTGCGCACTGCGGGTACTGCTCGTGTAATATACCGTATATATATATATATATATGCCCTTGAGCATGTTGCATATTTGACGTCTTGTATGAACAGAAGGGATAAAAAAAAATCAGCAGAATGAAACATATATAGAGGGGCTGAATTTACTAATATGAGAATTTAGGCCTACAGAATATATTTAATTCAAAATGAGAAGCTCTTCATAATTATAACGATATTAATTTTTGACCGGATACCAGCTTTGATAAGCCATCTGTGCTGATACATGACGTACAAGGTGATAATTTCTAATCTTGTGACGCATCAGGAAAAGAAAATCAGATTAAAAAGAAGAACTGTGTCCGCTCCTTACCAGATGACTTTATGACATGTTAGTTGCTGGTTTTATATCACTTTATAAAGCTAACCGTTGTCTGGTGATGTTTTGTTGACACACAATCGACCCTGGATACCCTGACTTCCACCTACCTAATGTATAATACTACTCATTATAAGAGGAACATTCTACAGGAAGTCTCCAAGCCTCCCTAATTCTACTTTCCCTGACAAAACCAACGGTGTGCGCTTTCTCTTTGTCTTCTCTCTATAAACCGAGATGAACAACGACAGAGGACAAAGGAAAAAGCACAGGCAAAGGTGACTCACTGACTTCCTGCTCCCAGAGGACACCTCCACACCAAAGAGATGATTTCTATTAGACGATGAGCAACTCTGAATCCACAAACAGTGGAGCCAATTATGTGCACTTCTTACAAGAGATGGAGGAAAAACAAGTGAGGCAGTGTCAGGCAGCATGGCAATTAAACCCACACAGGGGCTATGTTTTTCTCCTCCTGCCGGCCTACCACTCAAACATTGTGTGTCTGATCAAACACATGAAAATATTTCTCAAATATTATTACAACAGGAGAGACGCAGTCAAGACGGAACAAAGGGACGATAGTGATAAATTCATTGCCCTGGAAGTTTTAGCGCCGAGACCGACAAGACAAATGCAGCTTTCTAAACTTGACTGAACCAACAACAACAACAATAGCAACAGCATGTCTTACTATTGTTGATGATGGGCCTCGTGGTGTAAACATTGGGTTCTTGAGGCAGTAAGAAAATACTAGGCAAAATACTGATTTAGCTATTTGAGAACCTAAAGTTTAAGTTAATTCTCATTTTTCATTTTTTATGTTTAACTTTATCAGTCATGTGTGTATACATACAGAGGTAGCCTTTGATGTTAATATATTTTAAGCATTTAAACCTGCAGAATTTAATAATTAAACCTGCATTATTGATTTTTTTTGGCCACTTGGGTGTAGTGTAACAAGCCATAAACACAATACTGACATATTAAAAAGTTGATATGGCGATATAGCAAACTGTTGCCAAATGACACATTAAAAGATGAAGAACAATATCAGCATTATTAGCCACTCCTGAGGGAAATATCTGGCTCTTTAGCTGCTAAATGCTCCACAGTGTTCCCCAGCTAGTCAATAACTTAGCTTGTCTGTCATTTAAAGCTGGGTAGGTAGCAGATATATCAGAGCTTTTCATTGAAAACAGCTGCCTGCTGCTGCTGCTGCAAGAAACAAGGTTGATGAGAGCCTTGAGAGTCAACCAAACCAGTAACGTTGTGGGCAGTAAAACCAAAACAACAAGCTGAAAGATGCTAAAATGCTCAATAGAGCTGTTGAGTCTGGTGATAACCCTCTGTGAGTTCATCACTAAATGCAACCATTTCACATTATATAGAGCCATTGTTAAACTAAAAATATTGATTTGTGCACCTTTAATGTTGAGTTTAATAACAACATTACAAACAAATTAATCAGTGCTGCTTTAATTTGGCACCCAGTTTGTCGAGTCACTCCGAAAGACGCTGTAAATGACTGACATCTTCAGTATGTCAGTGGATTTTTTTTCTGAAAACCACCTAATCTCTTTGCAGATTTCAGAGACAGATATCCTATTAGCAGCATGCCGAGTGAGTATCCCATGTTAAGTGGTGGTCCTCATAATCAAGACAGGAGATGAATGGAGCCCTGATTAAATCTGACAAGGCTTCAAATCAGCTCAGCTTTAAAAAGGCCCTGAAGCTTTGTGCATTCATACTGTAGTCTTGGGTCTAGGGCCAGCAAGGAAACAGATGAACTTATCACATGTGGATGCTGTTTTTTTGTTATTTTATGAGATCAGTTTGTGCTTACTGGTTACAGGTAGTAGGGACATTTTGTCCACATTTAATCTATAGTGTCACCAGGAATACAACGTTATAGGTTTACTAAACACACCTTTTGGTTCATTCATTCATTATTCATGATTCAATTTTCATTGAACGTAGGAAAATGAATAGGGGGAAGCATTTTGATTTATGAGTATAGGGTACAATATGAGCCCCAACTGCTTGTAGGCCCATCTGCTCCCACAATAAGTCACATCTATAAGCACATATATTGTAGCTCCAGCAAAAAGCATTTCTTATGATGGAATACCCCCACAGACATACATTTTTTTTTTTTGCAAAGCATTTTAAAAGATTTTTGGCTCCGTTTTACATGAACTGTTGATCTCCACTAAAATCTATCACTTCTGCTACGTAGGAACGTCCATATATATTAAAACACTGGCTTGTTAATGAGCCGAAAAACTAAAGAGAATGGATTAATGAGGAGAGACACTGGGACATAATGAGACGAGGGGGTGAAAAAAAAAAACAGCGTGTTCCTTGCAAAAGGTAAAGGTATACGCAGAATATGGTTACACAATAAAATGGATAATGTGTTATTCTGTAGCGCTGCCAAATGACTGAGGAGGGCATCTGTGTGGGCAGCTTGTAAATCCCAACTGCTGTTTGCCAAACAATCTTTTACATTAGCCACTTGTGTACTGGCCAGTTATGAAGACGGAGACAGGAAGTGATGCATATTTATTGGAAGAAGTCCCTCTTTAACTACAGCAGTTGTCCTTTTGAATCCTGCTGACTCGATCGGCTCTTATTGACATCTGAACGAAAACTGTTTTATATGAGTCATTCCGGTAATGAACACTGCACAGCAAATCTAAGCAGGAGAGCAGCTTTCATCCTCCAACCGACCCAACTTTAAAGCTGCGCCTCATCGTCGCCATTACAGGGGCGTCATCGCAATAAGTCATTAGTCTTTGATTGACCGGTGTCTGCCTTTGCTGCTCCTACGCCGTTGAATCTCGTTTCTTTTGTTCATCCTTTTAGTTTTCTTTATGGCATCGCGCTTTTAATTGCAATTAAAGATCATCGCTGTCTCAATGCCAACACTGACGATCGGGGGTTGTCTAAAGTTTACCAGAGGACAATGCAACACCGGTGGGCCCGAGCCAACGCAAAAGTGGATCTACATCTCATAGAGGCATTAGAAACACTTAATTTTCCATTTGGATGAAATATGAGAAGCTTGTCGGCACGAGGACGCAAAAGAAGATGAGTAATTTGCTTGGAAGAGGCTATAATGTAACTGTTATATTCTTGTTTTTGTACTCTCAATGACAAAGCCAACATCTGGTACACAAAAGGCATTTTGTAGATTAGACTTCTGGTGAGCGAGACATTAAATCAAATCGCAGGCTTTTCAAAATAAGAGTAAAGTTGATTAAAATGTCTCGAATTAAGTGGGAACAGGTGGATATGATGGACTCTTAAAATCATGAAGTGGAACCTTGTGATGTTCCGCATGATAAACTGTACAATACAGGGTATATATCTCAACAAAACGCTCACAGAGTATACTGAGCTCTATTCAGCCTACAAGGCCACAGTGAAGAGTCACATGGATCCTTCCACTGCACCATTATCCTGACTTAAATTCTTTGATATATACAATAAATCAACCGCTGGATCTTTGTAAAAAATGTGCTGAATGAATCCTTAAACGACACTTACCACATTGTGCGTTTGCGTTTGTCCAACGAGGATCAATATGTTGGAGCAGATTATAGATAAGCAGAAGTTGAGCAAGATGATGGATCGTTCAGAGCGAATATATCTGAAGACAAAAAAAACACAAATCAGTGCATCAGATGATGAAACAAGCAAGATGTTACATAAATGCACAAACTGAAATGATTCATCACGTCACGTGGTCGCAGCTTATGCTCGTAAAGCGTTGCGGTTACCTCCATAGCACGGCGTAGATCACTGCCAACGTGATCAAGGAGAGGCAGGACAGACCACAGCCAACTATCAATGTCACAGATGGGACCCCTGAGTACTCCATGGTCTGTGGAGGAGACAGAGCAAGACGGACCAGTCAGTGGGAGGTTGGATGCGGTTCACGCAGGACAGTAAATCTTTATTGTTGCCTAGAGAGGGAACCAATCAAAACAACCACCGCTCGATCTGAATAGTCCACGGTGGGCTCCTTAATATGCTGTGAGGTTTGAAAGTGCAATGCGTGGGCTTGAAGGCTGTTTGGATGCGAGTCCTTCCATCTATCTGTGGCTGAATGGACAATATACTGTATATGATACAAATAATGAAGGCTGAAGAAGCAGAGCATCACAAATATTTGTTTGTTTTTCCAGTCACATTTGAAATTGTGCGAGCTGGGGCCAATCACAGGCCTGCAATTTGGAGCTATAGCTTTATACACACACAGTATGTGTTTTCATACATTACATAGTCATGCAGTAGTGAACCATTACCACACAAAACTGCACTTTTATGTCTATACATGAATGTTTGTCATTCTGCTGTTGAATGCTTCAGGCCTGATAAATGGGTAAAAGGCAACTGTGTGCTATAATGCAGA
Source organism: Sebastiscus albofasciatus (assembly GCA_916701655.1). Lineage (NCBI taxonomy): Eukaryota > Metazoa > Chordata > Actinopteri > Perciformes > Sebastidae > Sebastiscus > Sebastiscus albofasciatus. The sequence continues at coordinate 27,518 of CAKAOI010026522.1, forward strand.
GGCCACAGTGTAAATACTCTCTGTTTCAATGTTAATTACTTTATCACCTCATTAAATAAATTACAGGCTTCTTCTTTCTCCTTTTAATTTCAGCCACATGAGTTCAAAAGATGGTTTTAAAAAAATTCACAGAATCTGTCAGATTTTTCTGATGTCAGAAAAACAACAGAAAAAACATGTCAAATCTGACAACTTTTTATCTCCCAAAATGTGCATTATTGAAACTGATGAGAAATGGGAGACACACACCAAAGCATCAGCATGCACACGCCCTCCCGCGTGCACGCGCGCGCGCACACACACATACACACACACACACACACACACACACAGAGTTATCCAAAAATCGTATGTGCAAAACTACAAACATCATCAGCCCACACACACACACACACACACACACACACACAATCTCCACCTTATACCCATGAATTACTATTTAACAGGATTAGCACAGCAAAAGATTCAATTTCCTATTCACACACTCACACACAGACACACACACACACACACACACAGGCATCTCCTTTACATTGGCCTATAAAACCCACACTGAATAACAAATCAATAGCCCTACTTACTATTTCTCTTGGTTGCTGAGCCAAAATGGCGAAGGTAGATACACGATCACATAAGCATTTAGTATGGGATGCATCTGTGAGCACCGTTTTACATCCCTTTGTGGACCAGGCTCCCCAAGAATCGTTCCTGCAACAAGAAGAAGAAGAAAAAGGCAATTAAGGAGGTTTTTCTTTTTTTTTTTTTTTTAATTCCAGCGGTGACACGACTTCACAGAGCTGATCGCCATCTCTCCGGCTTCTTTTTTTCTCATTTCATTATTTATTTAAAATCGAGAGCTATGGATCCGACTGTTATATAAATATATATATGTAAATAAAAAAAAAAAAAAAAGGCGAGCAGACACATCTCTTGTGTGTCTATATAGGAGCAGCTGGAGCAGATAGAGAGGCAGGCAGAGAGACGAAGAGGAGGAGGAGGATGCACGGAGCTGTCCAAGCAGACCGGTAGCTGATTGATTCAGCATACGCAGATAAATAAGATTTGTGCTCTGAAAACACCATTATTCCCTTCCTTTTGCAATGCTAACACGATAAGAGCGCTCATATTTACCTGCATGTTTGTAATTCCTCTTTTATCCAAACGCGTTTTTTCCTCCTCCTCCTCCTCCTCTTCCTCTCTCAATGTTTCCCTTTTTCGGTTGATTCCCCCCCCCTCCACCACCACCACCACCACCACCTTTAACTGTTTTAATTAGCAGCTTTTTTAGATGCTTCCTTAGGGGGATTTTTTCACCAACCAGTATCAGATTGATACTCTGTTCCTCTCCTCTCTTGCTGGCGTGAGAGGAGGGAGGTTGGTACAATGGGAAGAAGAAGAAGAAGAAGAGAAGCGCACGCTGTCGCAGGATGTGTTTATTCGGCTGCAGGTCTAGAGATAAAACGGGCATATAAAATGCTTTGGGATTATTCCTGAAAATCATTTTTTTTTTTTTTGACTCGAAAGTCGTTTTTAAGCGCTTTTGCAAAAATAAAAAAACACTGCAGAAGCAATACCACCCCGCGGAAGCAGCGCGAATGGTTGCAGCCAGTCTCCACTTCACACCGCTAGTAGGTGAAATGAAAAGGAGCGCTTCTTTCTTCCATTTGTCATGATTTTGCCCTCCCTCCATACTCATATCAGAGGGAAACAAAAAAAATCACCCACATTGATTACATGTGAAAAGTTACACTAAACATGACTAGGTTTTTTTTTTTGCCGCAACCTCATATTAGGATTCGTGTCACAAACACCTGTTGTCTCCTCTTCCTCACTCTCTACCTACCTACTGCATCCTTCATGACAAAAGCTGCACGATTCACATGAGATATGAGGATTCATACCACTGATTCAGAACAATACAGAGCAGACTATAGCTTGCTGATTTGTGTGCCAAAGTGTGGCCTCTGCTGTGTGAGGCAATCCTGCTTTGTCATTTGATCAATATGGGCTGCAATATTTATTATTCCTGGAAGGGGACTGTGCATGGAGAACCTTTGCAAAATTTCCAGCCAGCACTCTTGAGCTGTCTGTACACAGTAATGTAACAATAAATATTAAAAAATCTTCTCTTCTTAACTCACTTGTTTGGCGCAAACTGATGCATGTTTACCAGCACAGACTGCACACAGAAAGCCAGTCAATTCAGTAGTCCAGCACACTCATGTAGCCATTTCATATATTGTATACATACAGTATTGTATATTACAGATGTCAATCGATTCAAATATTTAATTGGAATTAATCATCTGCATGATTGTCCATGAATAAACAAGAATAGCAAATCAAACACACATTTTTTATCTGTTCAAAATGTACCTTAAAGGGAGATTTGTCAAGTATTTAATACTCTTATCAACATGGGAGTGGGTAAATATGCTGCTTCATACAAATGTATGAAAATATCTATTATTTGGAAATCAATTAACAACATAAAACAATGACACATATTGTCCAGAAACCCTCACAGGTACTGCATTTACCATAAACAATATGCTCAAATCACAACATGGCAAACTGCAGCCCAACAGGCAACAACAGCTGTCAGTGTGTCAGTGTGCTGACTTGACTATGACTTGCCTCAAAGTGCATGTGATTATCATAAAGTGGGCATGTCTGTAAAGGGGAGACTCTAGGGTACCCAGAGAACCCATTTTCATTCACATATCTTGAGGTCAGAAGTTAAGCGACCCCTTTGAAAATGGCCATGACAGTTTTTTAGCGTAAGTTTGGCGCGTTACTTAGACTCCTTCATGACAAGCTGGTATAACATGGTTGGCACCAATGGATTCCTTAGGTTTTGTAGTTTCATATGATGCCAGTATCTTCACTCTAGCTTTAAAACTGAGCCCAACCTCCCTGAGCTACAACCTCCGAAAGATAGATAGCGTTATGCATTAAAGAAATTAGTGGTGTTAAAATATGCTATTATCACGTTACTTTGACAGCCCTAATATATATATATATATATATATATATAT